>JAPYZR010001690.1:0-29335 GCA_030522945.1 Trichopria nigra
AGAAGAAATACATTCTAGGATTTAGGTTTATAACGATTACGATTTAAAAATTGCAATTGTGTTTGAAAGGTTAACCTCAAATCAAACAAAGTTTTAACGTACCCCAATCCATCAATTATGGCCAAATACTGCCCATTTTCTGTTACATTTCAAGCTGGTTTCTGTAACAGATTATGGGCATCAATTGTGGCCATAAACTGGGAATTTTCTGTACAGTTTCAAGCTGGTTTCTAATAACAGTTTATGGGCATCAATTATGGCTAATTCTTGGCCAGTGACAATTTCAGATGGCCACAATTTCTACCAGGGAGCGTCTATAAAGTTATATATGTCGAATTCATTATGTATACAGGTACCGATCAAGTCATACGTGAAAATATGCATTTTAATAACAGCAATCTTTCCACTCGGGTGAATTTCATTTAAAAAGTTTAATATCTTAATACAAAACTGGAAAATTAAATATATTTAAAGGAAAAACATTTAAATTAATATTTATAAGCCTCACGCGATACTCGTATATTTATGTATTACATAAATGGAAAATTTTCAGTGGTAATAAGCGTTTGATGTAACAGTTTTATGTTAGTTCGAAAAAATAATATTGCAAAATGGCAGAATCGATGATGCAACAATCAAGCTACATGTGTGCGATATTGTGTGTTTAAAAATTTATAGATTTTTCGATTTACAATTGTACTTTATAGTATAGGCCATTGGCTTCGGAATTGTAATCTCCTTCTAATTGCTTGCTCACTTACGTTTCTCAAATGTCGCTGCATGAGGGGATTTGTACGGGGTTGTGGTATACGAGTTGTTGTATTTAGTATATACATATACTTCAAAACTTACACTTTCATAAATATACATACGTTTGTACAATTCTGCAAAGATTTATCGGATAGAAAAAATCAATTAAAATCTTTGTACGAGAATATTACACAATTTGAAAGATATGTCTATAATAGGCGCTATATTATTATATATAGAAAATTTTATCTTTACTTATCTTATATACTTTCAACTTTGTTATAATTCGCTTGTACACATTTGTATACTTTTGTTCGAAAATTATGTTATTATATTTTGTTTCATTTTCTTAACTTTTATAACCTCTTTTTTTTAGTTCTTATAACAATAAATTTATAATTTATATGTATATATAAATTTTTATATATATATATATATATATATATTGGTCCACTTTATCGACCTTTTTACGTTTGACCTTGATGTTCATCGCAACTTTGCGGAATTCAACACAAAACTTCTGTCGATATTCATCGATTTTCACGATTTTAAAATTATCGTTTTATCAACAGATCAGCGTTTATATATATCAAACGATGTAAATAGGTTTTTAAAGTTAAATAGACAAGAAAAAATGTTTTTTTATTTGTGTTCTTCAATTAACCAATTAGACAATTTTCAGATAATTTTTTATTAGAATTAATTGTTGTTCAAACTTATAAATTGTCGTTATGTTATTTGGCGATGATGCTTGTGTATATGTCCTGAACCTCTCCCCGCATCCCGTGCCAACGCCTTGCGATATGATTTTGAAAGCACGTAGGCTTGGGTTTGTAAAATATATATATAATAAAGGAAAAAGAGTTAAGTGTGCTAAAAGGATATTGTTTTGCACCCTCGTCCTTAAACATTAAGTAAAAGAAACTAAAAATTAACGAGTGGAATAAACTCGATCAACATCAACGGAAATTCACCGTACAATTGTTTTAATGCAGATATATTCGCTATAATTGATAATTTACATATCTTTCTTTCCCTTTTAATTCCTGCGACAATTTGAAGTCTTTTTTCCCTGATAAAATCGATATTAATTAATATTCTCGTTCAAATATGCCTTGCTTTCCAATTTAGGGGGAAACATTGATTTAGCTGATGTGTATATATATATAACAATGGGATATTTTAAGTTTTTTCTACCGTGGATTACATCCAATTTATTCATTTTTCGATGTACTTTTCTGTACGGATGTTTCATATATAATCTGGAAAAATGAACAAATTTGTTTTGAAACTGTTGTATACGTATGTGTACTATATCGTCATTATATTTGACTATTATTGTTTATATCGATAACAACCATCTGAAGGTGGCGATCATCACGACTGAAACGTGACAATAAAACACACATATACCATTTCTCAACCGATCCTATATATTTCTCAATATTCTTCTTTAATCATGGAGATATTTAATAACGATATTGCGTACAATTAATCAAATTTTATCGAATCCTCCTCCATGAATTTCCTCACTCTTCGCGGGGGCCACTTGGATATATATATATATATTATAGGCAGGTGTTTAAAAATGCACCACCGCAATAAATCCAATGTCAATAAACTATATTACAATTACTGCCAGTTCTCTATACGACTTTGGGTTCATTATTCGTTCCGTGGAACGCGAATGCGGATTGCGTTAGCTCGTTTCAATTTGACCGATGATCGATTCAATTGAAACGATTCGCGGAACCGAGGTTACACGCGTACGTTATTCGCTTTTGTTTGTTCCCACGTGCACAAGCATATCGCCGGACGATTCGTTCCGTGAAATTTTTCATGCAGCAAAACTATTCTCTCTCTTGTCTGATGTCCGATGCTTTATCGCGCATTTGTGACAATGAAGATTATCGCGCAATATTCTATTAAAAAAAAAAAAAAAAGGAAAGGAGAGCGAATAGGTACGTGTTACCGTTTATCATCGTTTATCTTTGTTCACCTGCGACGTTGCGATTTTTTTCTGCTGCAGTGTCGGCCGCTCGTCCACCGTGTCGATGAACCTGAACGGAACGGCGTTACGCGACGCGGTTGATTGAATGCAAAGCGATTCCTCATTGCGTAATCCTGATTGGCTGGAAAAGGAACGGAAAGAAAATGTAACGTCCAAATGTAGCTTAGGCTTCCTTTTCATTTTCGGACGTAGTTTTTCGTTTTGTGATTCGATGTCCAGGATTCATTCGTTCATTCATTCATTATTTTGTTTGTTTGGTTGAAAACGTGAAATTTAAAAGAGAATAATTAATAATTTTACGATTAAAGGCTACTATAATATTTTATAACTTTTCGTTCAGCAATTGATAAAAAAAAATAGAAAATGCTACGATGAAATGTTTATGTATTGGTTCTAGAATAAGATCAAAATAACTTTGGTGTATTCACATAATCGTCGATCCTATATACGAATAAAGAGTACCTTATTTCAACAAGAATTAATAATAATAAAAAAAAAACTTTCAAGAATTGGAATTGAACCTCTTAAAGTATTACTAATAATAAAGCTTGTCGATTTAATTTAGAAGAAGCTTCCAACAAAACAATTCTCATATGCAAAATGGACACCTTGTCAAATATAAAAAAAAAAGAAATACGAATTACAAGTAGTACTTTTTTTTATATATTATTTGACACTATGTAAAATTAGCGAATTCACATAAAACTCTGACAATTTCTATTCAAATTGAGTAATATGTGTTAAAATTCTGGCATATAAAATAATGAAAAATAAACGTTTTTAAATATTTCGAGAACAATAAGATATTTGATAAAATTCCCGAGTTTGTCTAAAGGGGGAGTTGTTGACCTTATGTCCATTAACAGCACTCTTCATGTACATTGTTAAGATTTAAAAAAAAAATGAAATGTTCAAAATTCATTCAATATCCAAAAAACGGTAAAAAGATACATAAAATGTGGTATAATTTTTGGGATTATCAAAAAAGGGGTTGATTTTAAGTCGAATAAAAACTTACTCGATTCGTCATTCGACGATGACGTGGATCTTCGTTTTGATACATGACTTATTAATAAAAATTATTATTTATCCAACGCATTCAAATAGAAGCAAAAAAAAAAAAAAAAAACTTTTCGAATCATCATATAAATTAAGAGACGAGATAAGATGATAAGCGTCTGCGATAATTATTTGATGAAAGGCGGGTTATCGCAGAGAGACGTTGAGCACATTATATATTGCCCTGATTGACCAGGGGTTTTAGGTGTAGGTGAACTCATGATTTAATATCCACACACTGGACTAATTTAATTTAATTCGAATCCAGTGTATATATATATGGATCGATTTATTCGGCATCGCATCGTTATGCCGCGCGGGTTAATGTCTGCGCGAATTCGCGCGACCAATCGGTTTGATGTAAACGGATAAACTCGACAATCGCGCAATGCACTCTAGCGTGCATTCGAATTTGCAATTAGTCTAACGACTCGCTCGCAAGATACAAAGCTCTTTGCGCCAGTAATTGCGTTTAGGTGTTCCCGACGGCATCGCGGAAAAGGAGAAACTTTATCCATTATGATTAACTGAATTACGATCAAGTTTTACTACTATTGCGTCATTAAGTCAAAATTTCCTACACTTTGCCCGGCGCAACGTTATAGGAAAAGTGTACTTGTACTTTTCTCAAGTTGTTATCCCGAACCCTTGATGTAAAGAAACATTTCCAATAGATTGACAGAAATGTAAGACGAATTATAACGTCACGGACGAACACTTGATATCCCAACATTTTGTCAACAATTTTACGCCGGCATAATTGTACAAAATTAATTTTTGTTTATTCGATATTGTAGGATACATATATATATTGGTATATTTTTAGTAAAATTGATTCCTTCCAAAAAATGTCATAAATTAATTAAACGATATATTTTAATTAAAGAGCGCTTCAAAAATGTATAAAGAATTTACCTTTTTTGTCAATCACGAATCTGCATATAAAGTTGAATAATTTTAATTACTCTTACTTATATTTACCACAGGATCATAGTAGTTCGAATTACTGAATTTGATAGTTAAAAAACAAATTAATATATGCTTTAATTTTCATCAAATGTCCACATTTCATACTATAATACTGGCCCAATATATAATGATGTGATAAAAAATTGTCCGTGATGTTGTATTCTTACTCATTTTCTAGCCTCATTTTCATAACCATGACAGAGGGGTGATTATAGGAGACTTACGTTTCTTATTGTTTTTGGGTATGCTGTTTCAGAATCCGGCCTTAAAATTTCATTTTAATGCCATAAATATGGCGGACTAATTTTTTAAAATAACTTGTGTACGCTTGAAACTTGTTACTCGGGGGTTTTTAGGGTCGCTAAGTACGAATTTGAGATTAGATTTATAAAATTCTAAATGGCCGAGCCAATATGGTGGACTAATTTTTCAAAATATCTTCAATGAGCTTGAAACTTGTTACTCGGGGGTTTTTGGGATCGCTGAAAACGAATTTGACATCAGATTCATGAAATTAAAAATAGCGGATTGAATATAGCGGGCGAATTTTCTAAATTGTCTTGGATGTGTTCTAAACTTGTTATTTGGGAGTTTTTGTGATCGCTGAATACAAATTTGATATTAAATTTTTGAGATTCAACATGGTCAAGCCGCTGTAGCGAACAGAGTCATCTGGATATCTTATATTTTTATATATTTTTTAATATTTCTCTGTCTGAACCTTTCCTATGTCTGTCTAAATGTGCTATAATCATAAACCGCGGTTATAACATGTTGCCCTACAGTTGTTAAATGTGTTTGTTGCATATTTTTTAACATATACTTAATTTTTTCATTTTCTTTTATTTTTCAGTTCTGGAATTTTTTACAATTTGAAATGTTTTTTAATATTTTTGAATAATATTTTTACCGTCTCATGGTTGTCTTTTTTCTATTTCCAATTTTTGTAATTGGCAGCAAAACAAGAGTTTTGCAAAATTTACATGTTCTGATTTTACTTGAATTTACAGAACACGGTTTTACCCTCAAATGTTTCTCGACTATAAGATATTTAAAAAAAATCCAAGATATTTTAAAAAATTAGTCCGCCATATTGGCTCAGCCATTTTGAATTTTATAAATTTAATATAAAATTCGTACTTAGCGACCCTAAAAAACCCCGAGTAACAAGTTTCAAGCGTATACAAGATATTTTAAAAAATTAGTCCTCCATATTGGACCGGCCATTTTGAATTTCATAAATCTGAGGCCGGATTCTGAAAGAGCATACCCAAAAACAATAAGAAATGTAAGTCTCCTATAATCACTCCTCTGTCATGGTTATGAAAATGAGGCTAGAAAAAGAGTAAGAAACTCTCCGTTTCCCGGCGTTAATGGGTTAATATTATACAAAAACGACTTATAAACTTGTTTTTCGGAGTTTCAGATTTAATTAATCCTTTTAAATGTAGTATAGTATGGTTTAATTTATTCATTATAATGTTTTTACAAGTACATTTAATTTATACTCTCGTTAATCTCTACAGATTCTCATTTAACATTTGTTTACAACCATCATGAGTAAACAGAATGTATTAATTTTTCATAACGAAAGATCGGATATGGAAAATAATCGTTTTTCATGGCAATTTTCGGGCCAAATATATAAAAAAAATTAAAAAATATATGTAGAGAGTTTTAACAAACACGCAAACAAATTGTCTATACATATATATATAGACATTATATATATAGACATTGTCATAGTGAATAAAACTAATGGCAACATTACAAGAATCTAGTTTATTATATAATTACAACAAAAATCTTTTAATTAAATTACCACCAAAGAATTTCGTTGATACAGTTGTCACGTTTTTGTTAAAACTTTCTGCATGTACCTTTTAATTTTTTGTGTATACGTTTGTACATATGCATACGAAATCGGAGGATTCATGAGATTTTCTGTACATAAGAGCCTGTACTATAAAATTAGAAGCGCCTTAAATTTTTTGTAAGCCATATATTTGATCGAATTGTCACGGTAGATGCTGATCTCATTCACAGTGACGTCACAATCTTTTAAGAAGCGTATAATTATATCCCCTGGAAAAGAGACTTAGCGCAGTATTATAATAGGGTATGTTCATTCTATAAATTGACAGTCGAAACGTATATAAGTAGCCGATTTGACGTCGAATGTTCCGTCTACCTACATAAGTGGTGTGTATTGTTCAAGTTACGCGTAAAACGCGATTTTACACACGAATAACGATTATACCGCGCGTGCCGGCGACATATGTCGTGCGATCCCACGAGTTTGCAAAGGGTTAAATGCGACGCTATTCGTTATGGGATAAAAGTGCTCATGAGAAATTAAAACCTAGAATATGGTTAAAAAAAAAATGTAATTAATTAGTGTTCACAAAGTCAGCAGTGTTTTCGGTTGTATTCGGTAATTCTTATATATATGTGTATAGGGAAATCTCATGTTTTATTTTTTTTTGTTTTTTTGAAAAAATTATAGTACCAAAAATTCTCAAAATAACCCAGACAGCACTGGTAATAAAGAGGACGCAATGTGGTCATAAAGTGCTCTTTAATTCCTCTTATGCGCCGTTTTCGGAGCTCTTTGTTAAAAGTCATCTTTAAGAGCTCTTATATAGACATGAATAAAGAAAATAATCGAGTAAATAACAAAAATGAAGAGGACGATAAAAATAATATAATAATAAAATAAATTAATTAACTATTGCATGGTTCAACTTAACTGATACATCAACTTTAGTAATAAAGAATATGTTACATAACATTTTTAAATAATGAAAATTGGATTTTTGTTGTGATCAGTGCAATTTTTAAAATGTTCAATATGATAAATTTGAAGGTACGTCTCCAGTTATAAATTAGAATAAACTAATCATTTTTCAGAAACAATTTAACACAAAGCTGATTGTGGATTGAATAAATTATGAATATATACATATATAATAATCTACAATGATAAGAAGATGCACTATAAGAATTTTTGATAAGAAATTTCATTCACACTCATTTTGGGTGATTTAATATACCCACATTCTCATTTTGAACATAGTAACGTGTAAAAAAAGTTCAAGTGCTAAAACCTGTGGATTTTTGACCAAACCGATTTTATTTTTGTCTATAATTGAGTGAAATCATAATATAAGACAGAAAGTTGTGATATAGTGACATATATGCACTGAAAAAAAATTTGTTATTTTCAAGTAAATATTTACTCGAATTAAGAAGATGTTTCCTTGTTTTTAGTAAATCTTACTTGATTCAAGAAAATCTTTTCTTAATTCAAGTAAATATTTACTTGCTACTATTCAAGTAAATAATTACTTGGAAATAACAATTTTTTTTTCAGTGCGTTGAAATGTTCAGGATGGATGTTTGTGCGATGAATTGAATTCACAAATCGAAATACACTTGACAAAGAGATTCACGAAGAGATTCACGAGGTATTGTCTCATTACGTAATTGCAAGTGTCACAATATAACACATGTGCGTACAAAGTGTAGATTAATCAAAATTGTGTAATGAGCAGCGACTAGAAATAACATTTTTGGTTATTATTCTTTCGAATTTATTAAAGTGGCTATAGCATTGATCATTTGAACAGTGTCAGAATTATTAAAAAATGATTGTTTTCATGGATACATTATAAACATACCACATGGATAAGGTCCGTGTACAAAGTTCACATAAAACATGGATTTCTATAGTGATTTTCTATATAGGATCTTTTCAAGTATGGACTCGCAAATGGACTTTTATAGTGCTATTTGGGAATGTAAAATAGTGTAAATATATATACATATAGTCGAAGAAAGAAGACGTCCCCTGAATGGAAATTTGCATCCCATCTCGCGTCAGCAGGATGTCACTTCTGGTTGACCAAGTCTCAAAGATGCGAAAAGTCCAAACTCTCCTCGAGTGAGACCAAAAAATCGGATAAACAAAACGAAAATGTCATTATGTTAGCCATAAGGAGAGTTTTCGGAATGTGTATATGTAAATCAAGCCAAGTTGTAGCGCTCTTGAAAGCAACAGCTGCGCTATTTCATTCACGCGTATTAGCCGAAAGAGGAACGAGGTTAATCTCGTGAATTCAAATACCGAAATACAAGAGATGTTATCCCTTAATTCCCGGATACTTTCACCCTCGAGTTCATCGATGAGTTCTGTCTCGAGAAACGCCGAACTTCAAGTGCAACGACGACGACATCGGTCGAGACGGGAAAGGGGGCCGTCGTCGAGGATTCTTATTTTCCGGCCGAGCAAGCCTGCCGAGCATTCATTCAATCGAAATAAAACAAAGCCGGGGAAAAGTAAACACCGGGGGTAGGGGAGGTCCTTTTGTGGGAACTGTCAGGCACTTGCGGGGTCGATTCTCGAATCGAGCGAACGAAAGAACGAACGAACGGAGCGAGGGATTTCGATGAGCAGTGGGTCAGTTGTCCCGGTATATATATATATATATATATGTATGTATATCGCACTCGTCGCTCCTGTTGCCCGATGTTGTCTGGTTGTGGTGCTGGTGCTATCTCTCGCCGAGCCGAATCCTTTTGAATCCGCTAAACACACAAATAGGCCGGTGGTGCGCCGAAACACACCGGAGACTACTATATACACCACCGAGCCGCCGCCGCCGCCGCTCGTGACAAACCGAGCGACTCGAATCGGATTACGGCTTTGCAAACTCGCATGGCTCTTCTCTCGGAGTTTCAATGTGATTGCATGCGCGCGCGAGCTTATCGAGTTTCAGTTTTCGAAACAACCGGTTCGAATGCCCCGAACTCGGTCTTTGTGCGAATCCCGCCGACTATGTGTATAGGTCAGAGAAAAATATACAAGCGTTTCCCCACGCGCCCGCACCCGACGTCAACCTGTTACACGGATTAAAAAATACAACTGTTATATATAGGAATGTTAAAAAGACGGTTGGATTGTATACGCGTCGCACACGGTGGAAAACAAAACAATAATTATATAGATGGGTTATGATGACAATTACAAAAAGATACATCGAGTAGTGTTCGTGTCTTTTAACGAATGCATTATATTTTTACCACCCCTGTTGCTCTGATCATTGAGAAGCTCTATATGTGTAGGGGAGACTTCGGGCCATATTGGCGGATGCGGAGCAAAGAGGCGGTTTCCGTATTTTATTCAAAATTTATATATACGAATCTAATCTCCAAGTCTAATCTATGAATCTCATATAGCTCTACCAATATTGGACGTATACATTGTGTACTTGCATCAAGGGGTTGTTACAACTTTATCTTCATAACATTAACGTATAATATTTAATTTAAATTCGTTTTTTTTTCAATCTTATTTTCACGACATTTCGTAAAGTTTCATTTCATTTCGTTGTCTTTCATTTATTATGTATTAAAATGGATTCAGCGGAATGAGAAAACAAATTCATATACCTATATATATATTTCAATACGTTCCCTTGTATTTAAACATACTAATAATATTAATAAATTAAATTCTATGCTTTTTAATAAATTTGAATATAAAATGAATCTTTGCAAACTAAATTCAATTCTTTTCAATTCATATTAATCTAAAAACGTAATCATTACGTAGAATTGAAACGAGGTGCTTCGCACCTGCGGCTTTTGTAGAATAAAAGAGCAACAAACATATAACAATTTTTCTTTCCGTGTGAGCCATAATTTTTTTTTCTCGAGACAATTCTGTCATCGATCATTGCTTAGGGTGCATGAAACTGCAAGTTTAAAAAAAAGATTCAAGTTGATCGGACTTTTCGTTTGTAAGGTAAGTGTGAAATGTCTACATAAAAGTGTAAGGGTTTTTCGTTCCGTAGGAAGCCATTTTGTTTTCGAAATAATTCTAAAACTGCACGTTTAAAAAATGCCATGTTCCTGGGACGTTTTGTTCATGAGATATTAACTGGAAATAAGCGAATGAAAAAAAAAGTAAGAAAAGTCGAAATCGGGCGGAAAAACGATAATTTGGGACGTGAAGCACTAGGTACATATATATATATATATATTCCATAATCAAATCAGTTCTTTCTATATAGGGCTGGTAAAAATGGGTTAGGTTAGGTTAGGTTAAAGAAGACTCTTCTTATTCGTTCGTGAGTTACAGTATGTTGGACACGATAACGAAAAGAAAAATATATTCATACTGTCTATACAAACAGACGAAGAAAATAAGTGGTCAAATTTAAAAATCGGTCAAATTGATTTCCACCAAAAAATTCCCAAAATCGAAGAATCGACAAATTTTTTGATGGCGATTCAAAACTTCGCGAAGAGATAAACGTAATTATCATACATAGAGTATACAGTATATATCGTTGGAAAACTGGCTGATGTCAATGATGCGCAAATAATGTTTTTAAAACCGTGTTTTAAATTAAAAATTTTGCTTGTTTGCAACTCTTCTCTTATTAATTTAAATTTTTCCAAAAATTATTCTATACTTTTGTATAGTATTTTCATATACGACAATACACATCAGAAGGGAACAAACATTAAAATGGGGTTACAAGTTGTATATCACACTAAAATTATGTGCAAGTAACATATCTAATAAGGCTGCTTACACATATACATTTACATTACATTAAGGGTTATACTTTATTCTAATAAATGGATATCTTATGAAATAGTATATTTATGTACCTATAATATTAGCGATGAAAACGAAACTTTATTTATAATGAATTGTGACTTTGGCATAAAAATCAAGTACTGTCACAATAAAAGTGTACGAGATAAACCACTGATCAAAGTAAATTTTAGATCTCAAGTTTTCGTTTTGTTCCAACCTCCAACGGTAGAAATTAAAATATTTCTTTGTTAATTCTTATAGACAATATATATATATATATTAATCAGAGTTAAAACCATAGGAGAAATGGTCAGTCTACGAAAGAAAAAAATGTATACAATTTTACTATAGGGTATCCCACCAAGACAACGGAATTCACTATAGTACTGATGAAGTTACGATCAATAGAATTACATATCTTTCTGTGCGTTATTTGTGTGGTAATCGCACGAAAATATTTGTGCTGCTTCCGATAGACGAATAAACCTCAATTATCAAACTTTATGCATAAAATAAATTTGTATTAAGATACAAAAATAATATAAAATGTGTATCAGAACTATCAAAATCGATATAGGGCCGTGGAAATACAAGCCCATTATTTGTTTCGAATGCTTCATACACCCTTCCGAGATGAATTATAAGTACGCACTCGTCGTTCACAGTTATTGAAGCCATATAGTTTGTACTTTATAATATGTACATATAGGGGATCTCCCCGTCTGCTTCGAATCGTCTGTTTTGTTTCTTTTATCGTTCTGTATAGATACATACATTCATACGTGTACATATATAAAAGGTGTTTGTCAATTTATGAATTCGTAATTAATTCAATTCATATAACGATTCATTCAGATTTTTGCGTAATAAAATTCACAACGTCATAGGGAAACGAATAAAGGATTTTTGGAGAGAGTGACCAATATAAATACGTTCGTTAACAACATTTATTTTTTGCCAATACATACACTTCGTTAGACAAAAATATAGATCCAACAATATGCTGCCCCCGTTCTTCTCTCATCCAGTCCCATTCACTTCATTACGTACTTTACTCCTATACTATGACAAAAAATAATGCTCGCACCGCCGGCGTTTATAACTTGTACGCCCTCTGGCACGAGCATCGCTAAAGTTGCACTTTACTCCCATGGTACGAAAATAACTATTTCGTCATAGTAGGCGTAAAGTACGCTTTTACGCCCCCCTTTTGCGGGCGTAAAGTTGAATTTTACGCCTACTAGGCGTAAAGTGAAACCAGCTCATAAACCACCCCCTCCTCCTAATCGTACTACTGTATACTACTCCCAATCCTCTCCAAAGTAAGGCGTGTCTTTACTCCTACTATGACGAAACCGTACGAAAATAATTATTAAAATCACAATTAAACGTTGTGAGAGAATGCGAAAAAAAAACAAATTACGTTACTCAACATTAGCAACATAAATCAAATCTCAGAAAATTTGTAAAGCATTGATAAAAATTATAAAAGTTTCTGTAATAAAATAACTGAATTAAAATATCAATCGGCTCGTGTCTGATGATATATGTTCATCAGACAAGTTCGCAACATTTGTAATTATGATAAGATCGTTTAATAATTGTTAGTCAACTCAGATTACAACAATTAAGTATGTGTATGTAAAATCATATTTATATTTTGATTCATTGTTGTAATTTAAGGTTAGTACCCCTGAAGAGGACAAAAATGATTGTCGAAACGCAGGGCAAAAAAAAATAAAGTACCGGAACTGAGAAAATGGCGGATCAATCATAATTATTTATTATCGTTATAAACTATTTTATTGAGACGTCCAATTAGACCAAATTAATCCAATTCTTAAATACATTTGCCAATGTATTCTAGAATAAATATAATACAGAGTGGATCTGACATTTATTTAATCCTTTAAAGGACTAAACTAACCTGGTCGCATCGGTGTGAGTCATTTATATCGATTATTTTCCTCTGAAAGGTATAATTGAGTCAAAACGCCCAATATTCACAATATAATAATAATATTTATATAAAACATGCGCCCGATAATGGCCCATATTCATACCTCTAAAAAGGGATAATAGTTCGGCGTCAGCGGGGAATAATACCTTTAATCATATATATATATCTATATATATATATATATATACTATATTATATATATTATATGCTGCATGCACATTTTATATCGATACTACATCGCCACCTGCGATTGTTTTACCGCACATTCCAGAAGAACATTCATAAACAGATGTATATACATTAATCTCCTCTCTATAATCCATATAGTACATATGGGGAGAAGGGAATGAACAATTGCCATTATCGTACTCTAGTGTTATTCGTATATATAATATCGTATAGGTGTCACGTGGTAGAGGGACATCTCGCAACATTTATGTTGTTTACACACTCGCTGTATACTCATTAGGAACTTCTACCCCTTGGTGTATATAATGTACCATAACACCGATTACTTATAATGGCATCGTACGCCTGTGATACATTTGATTTTTCATCATGACGAATGTTTACGATTTGTCTTCACGTCGTAATAAAACAATTTTCAATTAACCATCCAGAGCATTAGTTTTCAGCGTCATATTATATATGACAATGTATATCATTTGTAGTATAAATGTAAATGTCACGTTGCACTTTACACGAGTAAAAATCCACACATTTACTTGTCCACATATAGAATCAAAGACAGCTGAATGTAAGTGCTCCTTTGAAATATTTGACATTTTATAAAAAAGCATTTACATTTAATTCACCATACATAATGTCCCTTTCAAAACACACATCTATATACTATAGGCCGAAAAAAGCACATTTCTAAAGACCATTGTGAGTACGATTCAACCGAACGGATTTCAGTTTCCTGGGTAAACTCTGATGCGCTGAAAGAGGGAAAACGTTTCGCTTGTCGAGACGTTAATGGGTTAATGATGAATTAATCAAATCACAAGTGGTCTGCTGGAAAAACTGTTCAAACGCTATACAACAGTACAAACATGAGGGTTCCTGCTATACCCGATGGTACATGCACGGGTGGGAGGATGGCCGAGAAGGGAACGAGAAAAAGAGAGGGGTTGTTGGAGGAGATTCGAGCCAGGGGAAAGAGGCTCGCGAGAGTCTATCTCCCTCTCCCTTATTCTCGCATACTATCGCGTAAAGTCATACAATCACACACATACACACATATATATATAGACATTCGCACACTCGCTGACTTTTGTAGGGTTAAGAGTCCATGTCGGACTGGGAGAGTTTTCGCGAGCATTTCGTGGCACTTGTTGATTTTCCGACAAAACTGGCGCATGTGTTATGCCGATGATGGGAATGTCCGAAAAATGCGGGACACGTCGACGGACGATTCTTTCGCGGCCAAACAAATTAGATCTTGGGAAAATAGAGCGGGTCAAGGGGTATTTTTTTGATAATTGACGGGGACTGGAAGCCCGGAATCGCCTTGTGGGTTGCTTTGAAATCGGAGACTGTCGACGGGGATTGGTCCATGTTGACACGTTGCACGCGATCGGCTGTCGCTCTCGATTTCATGGGCTACTGTGCGGTCGTTTTAACAAAAACAAAACTATACAGGCGACAAATCGGTTACGGAGTAAGTGCTGGACGTTTTCTTCTATATGTTTTTCTTTCTGCTCGTAAAATATATATTGGGCGGAGAAAGTATAATTAGCGGAACTATGTACATAGTAGCCGACATTTGGGTGACGTCAAAATGTTTTCGAAAAGTATTATGTATGCTTTGTTATCGTGAAATTGAGAAGAGACAAGGGATTTAATTTTAAAGACAATTTTTTCTCGTATATATGTTTTCTATATATATATCATCAGCAGTTTTGATCATATAACTGTCAACTATTTTGCAAATGTTTTATATTGCTTTTGAAACATCAATTTTTCAATTTTTATCCATTTAAACTCTAGATGATGATGATGAACCTTTACCAGCTTTAGTATTACCCACCCTTCTAGGTTTCTATAGATCAAATTTTCATGAAGAGACTTTTACTTATCAGGGACCAGAATTTAATTCAAATTTTTGTGATTATAATGCCTAAAACTAATACACTAATAACAAATACTTTTTTTAATCGAATTTTGAAATGATGTGCACCTATATTGTTTATCCTCTACGCATAATTGCAAATGACTACGATTCTTTCAATTTACATCGATTGATGGTCGTTTGTAAAATATATGAGCAACTATTTGATCAATAAAGTTTGTTAAATTAGCCAAGCGAGAATACGAAATATCTAAAGGGCGAGTCGCGTCATGAATTGTTTGGTGTATTTAAAAATCTCAAATCTAAGAGTTAATGCTTTCCAAAACTAAGACTATCCGACAGGACTCCTTTCTTCGTGGATGAAAATCAATGTCAGTTTCATGTCTACTTTAATTTAGAACGCAAAAATATTCAAACCTTTCAGTATGGAGCATGTACAATATACATATTTACTTATGGATCGTGAGTAACAGTCTTACCTTTTTAGATGATGCATTCTGTTTGTTCGTCAGTTTTATTTGCATACAATGCTGCATACCCCACAAGACAATGTAAGAGAATATACTTTGATTGCAGTAAAAAAAGTAATACCTGTATTTAGTTTAGAATAATAATTTTTAGCAGCCGATACTTTATTTGTTATTATAACGTAGATTCTTGAGGGAAAACGGTGAAGTTGACTGTATTTTAATAAACAAATGTACGTTGAAGGATCTCTTCAAATCTTATTCTAAAAAACAAAAAACAAAAAAAAAAATAGAAACTTTTTTATTGGTGTGTGCATTCTGAAATGATATAAAATATGTTAACTAATAAATTTCATTCAAATTAATGAACTTCAATCTGAAATGGGAAATAAGATGATTTGGAAGTGTACATAATCTCGTCGTCACGATTCAATCCGTTTTAATTCGGTCGGGTTTAAATTCTCATATATATTTGGACACTCGGCCGTATATTGGTTCCATATAGTTGTAATGCGGATGTATTTTACACGAAGAAAAATTTCAAGTGATTATATGCCGTGGAAGACTGATGGAACAGTATAGAATGGGATTTGTCGCACTATTTCTCGAGACCCCCCCGAAAAATATACGACGAAATCTTCTAATGAAATGCTATAAAGTGAATGCATACGATGTATGTTAGATAATTATTTCCATGGACAGTGCTGTCATATTATAGAAACTTGATGTTGCAAAAAAGGTGGCAATTTGTTGATTGGTACATCGAAGAGAGCTCGGTTTTAAAGGTGTATGCATTCTTATTTATGTTGTCTCTTTACTAGAAAATAAAACGTATAATTTTTTCGAAAATTTCGCATGCTGACTTGACTCTTCTGCTCTGTTCTTGAACGTTTGAGGCAAAATATTAATTGATTCTTCCTTGGTGGCCATCATTTACGATAATTTATTGAAATTCACGTTGTGGACTTCCTGAAATAGAAACAAACGTTTATGTACGAACACTTTCGTGCAAATGAAGAGATGTTAGTGTTTAGGATCAATAATGCAGCTTACTCAAAAAAAAAAACAAGGAATTAAAGGTCATTTTACTAAAATCATAAGGAAACTAAATATATTTCAAAACTGCAGCACCTTAAAAGAAGAAATAAAGAAGATCACCAAAGATAAAGTATGGACCGAGTGCATCACCATTCACACCATGATCGAAAGGACAATTAATTTATTAAATTATATTAAATTTTATTAAAAATGAAAAAAGTGTTAAAAAAAATTCTGAAAAAATTTCCGCGTATTGTTTGATTAATTCTGAGAACTTTTTGTTCAGCAACATTTTTTCCGAAAATCTATCATTTTTAAATAAAAAATTCCTGAACATTTCGACGATTTTTTCACGTTTGAGCCACCATTTTAGATGCTTACACCCTTATTTTCAAAATATGAATATGCACATTTTAAAGTTCAAGTCTCGATGATGGGATTTCTTTACTTCAAACAGGAATTCTGACATGATTTCAATGTGAAAATTCAAGATAAAAAATTGTTTGTTTTTTTTAATTCATGTTTTTTTTTGGTAATATATATAGTTATTTGGTAATCATATATAGGTTTCATGGTTGCATTTTTCGAAAAATCTAATAAAATATTCTCAAAGTTCAATTAACTTTACGTCAGATATGCCTGCTTGGACATTTTTTATAAATTTTTTTTTATACAGAAAATACAACCGTTGAAAACTGTAATGAAAAAACGTCCATTCAGGACATAAGGGGGTTCTAAAGTAGAACAGTTACCGACTTAACCTAAAAACAGGAAAAGTATAAATAAGGAGAGATTGAAATATTTTTTCAAAATTCGGGCTTTGAAAGGGTGATTCTACACATCATATGCAACCACCAACAAAGAATTGGTTACATCGGTTCCAAATGAAAGGAGGAATATCCGAAATAAATAATTTTCTCTTACCAGCAACAAAAAAAATTTATTTCGGATAATTCGCGTTTAATTTTGAACCAATTTCAGCGATATTTTTTTGAGGATTGTACATGTAGAATCACCCTTCCAAAGCTCGAATTTTGAAAAAAAAAAACGTTTCAATCCTTTTTTTCATACTTTTCCCGTTTTGAGGTTAGGTCGGTAATTGTTCTACTTTAGAACCCTCTTATTGAGTTAGGTTAGGTGAATTCATCTTCAATCTATTTAATACATTTTAATTTACTTTAATTCGTTTGAATTTGTATTTTTTAACTTTCAATGCGTTTTCGTTTACCGGGTTAAAATAAAACACGATTCTTTCTCTTTTAAAATTGTCTAAAGAATACCCAAGAATAATAATTAAGGTGGTTCTAAAGTAGATCAGTTACCGACTTAACCTCAAAGCAGTAAAAGTATGATAAAAAAAGGATTGAAACGTTTTTTCAAAATTCGAGCTTTGGAAGGGTGATTCTACATGACATATACAATCTTTAAAAAAATATCCATGAAATTGGTTTAAAATTAAACGAGAATTACCCGAAATAAATTATTTTTCGTGCTGGTAAGAGAAAATAATTTATTTCGGATAATTCTCGATTAATTCTGAACCAATTTCATCGATATTTTTTTGAAGATTGTATATGTTATGTAGAATCACCCTTCCAAAGCCCAAATTTTGAAAAAACGTATCAATCACTTTTTATTTAAACTTTTATTGTTGAAAAACTCGGACGGTAACTGTTCTACTTTAGAACCCTCTTAATAATTTATTAATATAATATCCAAGAATTTTTTTTATCCCAAAAAACAACATTTTTGTCTGTGGGATTTCACGTCAAATTCCCACCTGATGGGATCCCATACGGGAATTGTCAGTATAGGTCTGACGTATAGAATCCTTCAGATTGTTTAAAAAAAAAAAAAATACACGTGGCAAATTTGCTCTGCGTCAGTACGATTTTTGTCCCGCAGGAAATTCGATTATATTATACCACCGATCGTCCGTAATCACCGTGCGCACTGAGCAACAATTGCTCTCGTTCCGAAAAAGTTGGCACCTGCCGATTCGACCATTAAATCCCATCCTGTCGTGAATTCGAGCGACCCGCATCGTCGTGTATCGAGAGGAAAGAAGAATAAAAAAAACCGATACGCGAAAATCACGAAAATTGGATGAAAAGTCCCGTATATATACGTCACGCGCGGATCACTTGTAAAAATCGTATATGTGTATATATGCCAAGTATTATCGCCGGCTAGCTGCGGCATATATGTACACACAAAGAACCGGTAAAGTCCGTATAGTGCACGCTCTCGCGGTCTCTCGATGCCATCCTTTCCGCGTCGCGTCGCACACCGGCGTGGCTGCCGAAGGGTGGGGGAGGACTTTCGAATTCACCGCGCGGATAGATCAAGCGCGGAGGTTACCAGCCGTCGACGGGGAAGAAGGAGTCGGGAGGCACGAGGAGTGTATCGTAGGTATCGTATATACACACACACCCATACGGAGTTCATACACACGTGCAGAGAGTGTGTAGTGGAACCAGTCATCGGCGAAGGGAACGGGCGAGAGAGAGAGAAGCTACCGCTACGGCCATACGCCCGCGGTATATACGTATATGTCGACCTCGCTCGCTCCCCCGTCGATCCTTCTCCGTCACTCGCGTGCGCCAGCATTATATATATATATAGAGAGAGAGAGATAGACGGGTTAACGGGCATCAGCGGCTCTCTCGCGATTCGCAGCCGCGAATGGAGGGAGGGCGAGGCCACGTAGTGGGGGCGTCGCGTCACGGGCGCTCGTGCGTCTCCGTGGTTCGTCGGGCCGCGTCGCCATCTGGTTTCTCCCGCGGCCGCTCGGTGTCAGCGTGTGCGCAGACCGGCTGCGCAGCAGGCGTGTGCGTTGTCCAGATTCTTTGTGCCATTCCTGGCATACCAAAAGCAGCGCGGCGACTCTCTCGCTCGTGCGTTTTTCTCCGAAAACGGGGGGGCTTCTCGCGAATTAAATAGTCGAACGCCGGAAAATCGCGACGACGACGACGACGAGGATCGGAAGCCGCCCTCAAGGTTTTTACGGAAGGCCTGCGTATACCGCGGCGGCGAGATATAGACATACACGGATCTACGGCGGTTCCGAGTGCGAGGGAGAGAGAGAGAAAAGGAAGGATACGCGACAGGCGGAGAGTTTCGTCGCGGGTGCGTGCGCGCGTATATATATAATATATAGTTTAAACAACGAGGGAACGTCAACCGCCTGCGTGTCTCGACCTACGGTAAGTACATGGATGCGAGATGGGCATGGATGGTGTGTGTGTGTGTGTGTGTGTGTGTGTGTATGTGCGGACGGATCCGTCAAACACACTCGACGTCACGATTAACGTCAACTCGTAGCTGTCGCGCTTCGTTGTTGTGTATTGTGTGTGCCGTTCGCGTATATATACTTGGTTGTCGTCCGCCGGCGGAGCAGCGGAGTGGCGTCGAGCGCCCCGCGCAGTATACTCGTTCGGTTTCTCCCCGCGCGCCGTCCTCCTCCCCGCCACCACCACCGCCGCCGCCGTTGCCGCCGCCGCCACTGTTGCGTGCGTGCGTCCCGGGTCCGTACAATCGTAGCGCTAAAGTCACTCGAGTGCGAAAGCGAGTCACGGCGCGCGGAGAGTGTCCTGCAGAATCGGACGAGTCGGTCGCGGGCGCGCATCGCTCGAGACCCGCGAATACGAGAGATTCCGCGCACGCACACGGCAGAGATACTCGGCATTCTTGTCATGCCCGCCGCGCTCTCAACTTCCGCCGACGGCGAGGACACGTCGCGATGATCCCGTCGAGGAAGTTTTGCTGAGCTTATCGCGAGCTTTGAAACAGTTCCCGCGAAAAGAAATCACAATCCATTCATTTTCAGTGCCGGCTCTCCCTGTGTTTTCCCTACCTACCCTACATATACATATACATTTTCCTTAAAAAAATAAATATATGTGTATATATATTAGCATATAGGTGTGTGTGTGTATTTTATCTAAATATATATATACATATATATACAAATCCCACGTTTTTCGAGCAAGAGGTGGTGGTTCTGTCGCTTTTCGCGTAGTGCGCCGGATACGTATCGGCGAATTGCGCAAGTTGGAGAAGGCACCAACTTGGCCGCCGCCGCTACTCTACTCCTCTACGGCAGGTGCGAACAGGTTTCTGGTGGCCGGTGCCGGACGACGTCGACGTCCTCGGCAAAATGATGACAAGTTTCGTACTGATCGCGACACGAGGATTCGGTCCCGACGAAAGGGGCTGAACAACGCGTTTGTTTGTTTCTTTCTCTTCATCCCCCGATCGGCAACTTTGTGCTAAACATAAAATAATCTAAAGTGGTGAGAGAGAGAGAACACAGTGCTCTTGGACTATAGGACGGATTTCCCATTTGTCGCCTCTCATCATCTTCTCTCGATCCTATATAGCAGCAGCACCCCAAGTGTCACGACAGACAGAGAGAAGACTTGACGGGTTACAGGTGTTTTGTTGTGTTACCGTTGCATCGAGTGATCGCGTTGCCCGGCTCACCGAAAGAGCGGGCGTGGATTTTCCCGTTTAATCGCGGGAAAACGACAAACTACTACGGACGACTTGATCCGCGCAAGACTTGGATGGATACCGTGCATTACTACTGGAGTGAGTTTTTTTCTTCTCTCGCATTGTATTTACAAGTCGTTACGATCCAAAAAGAGAGTGAGAGAAAGAGTGAGTGAGAGAGTGAGAGAAAGAGTGAGTGTTTTTCTCGCGTTCCATTACTTTTTGGCAGGAGAGTTTCCCTAAAATATAGTTTCACTTTTCTTTATTCACGCGCCGCGAGTGACCAAAACAAAACCACGACCCTCGCGTTTTACGTCATGTTCCCGTAACGAAAAGTGGTAAACAGATCTCCACGACAATTGTTGTCGTGACGAAAATGAAAACACGATCGACGTGACGAGTGTAAAAAGAGCGTTTTGGAGACGCCGAATTTGGAGAAATTCGCCAATGTCAGTGTTTGTTCAATGGGGGTTACTCGCATTTTTACGACGTTGCAACAAAAGTACGGCGGCAAAAGTGATAATTCATCCTGAATTATTCGAGGTTTCTCGGACTCCATTTTTTTTTTGGAGTTTCCTCGGTTCCCGTTGGAATGTTGCGTTTTTCCGGTACTTTTAACAACGGATCGAATAAAGTGGAAGAATTGTAAATAATAGTGTTTCGAAGTGCAAGAAGGAAAAGTGAGAGTTAAAAACTCCGAAAAGAATTTGGAGCACTTAAAAAAAAACGGAGTTGTTTCGTTTATTTCGTTGGAGTAACACTCGTCGAGACATTTCAATGTTTTATACTCTGTACCTTGACACCTACGACATTGTACGTACGTAATTGTCAAATGCTAAATCGTGACAGAAGCGGCAATCGGCGATTGTCATTTCCAGTATTGTTTACTTATTGTACAATTGAACGATGACGGTATAAAAGCGCCGAATAAATACCTGAAAACGAAGAGAGTATCATTCGCGTTGAGAGATGATGATCGATAATATTGGTGTTTGTTTGTTCTCAATGATCAAACATGTCTATCGATAACAAAACGATGAAAGAACGAATAGTTTCTACGAATAATTACGAAGCTAATCTATAAAAATTTCGCAAAAATGGATTCGGAGTTTTCCGGAAAACGAAAAATTGTTTCGTTTTCGTCGTTGGAATTTGAATGACAATTAATTCAATTAATTAATGGAATCTGATTAATTAATTGAATAATCAATGGAATTAATTAATGAATGTGAATTAATAGAATTTTATTCGAATCGAAACGAAACGCGAAACTCATTATGTGCTTGAATAATATTCAATGTAAACAAACGTGCTTCGCCGTAAAGGGAAATCAGTGTAATGCGTAATCGAGGAACTCTTCAAATGGGATTAGTTTTTTTTTTTTTTTTTTTTGTTCACTTTCTTTCGACACGCTATATGTAAATGATGCAACGACAGACATCGTATATTTAATCTCCCGATGAAACGTTGAGAAAATGTTCAATTTTTAAAAAACATTTGAGTGAAAATTGTTGACTATCATTATCGACAAAAGGATGAATGGGAGAGAATATAAATAACAATTTATTTATACGCTCGAAAAATATGTGCCTGAAGTTCAGATCGTTCAAGTTGAAAGAAAATTATTGAACAACAAACATTTTTGTTCGTTGTTTTAAAAATCTCGTAATAATCATTTTATGTCAATCGCTTTATGCACTACATTGTATAATCGAAAATTCGAAATTCATCGTAATTAAAAAAAATCATTTGTTTTTTCAAAAATGCTCGAACTAACGTGAAATCAGTAAAGTAATACGACACAAATCCAAAAGGCTCCATTAATTTCGATGTACGTTTCAAGGACCTTTCAAAACTTTTACGACAACATTAAGACAGAGATACAATCACAGATGAAATTATTTTCATATAGGGAGGAAGTTTATACTGGACGTGACAAAAGCGTTAAATAATGAATCTTGGATTCGGATACATGTCCATAAGACAAGGAAAAAAATTTACAGGTCTATCGGACCATGTTCGTAATATCAGTCATGAGTTAATGGATAATTAATGGAACTGAAGAAAACAAAAAACAAACAAAAAGATGATTACAATAAAAAAGGAGCTGAGGAATAGATATTACATGAAATTTCAGCATAATGATTTTGAAATAATGGTCGATGTGACATATCATGTGTGTAAGGGGACCAAACGACGGTTGCATATAATAGAATAGGTACATGTAAATTTTACAAAGATATATATGTATCATAATCGCGGGATGATGAAAAGCAAACTTAGTTCCGAGTGATCCGTAATATTGTTGATATCAAAGAAGACAATGCAAAGAGTTATCAAAAAGGACGCCTATAGGGATAAAGCAGATTCGAATCTAGTTACATTTCTTCTAACCATTATTACCGAAAACAAAAAGTACTATACTTTGTTATTTATTTAACACACCAATCCAAATTCAATTAATCGATCGTGTATTAAAATTGTCAGAGATACGTTTTAGAGTAAGAAATTTTGAAATTTGTAAGAAGAATTTTATTAGAGAACGGCTATCCTCAACAACTTATTAGACAATGTATTCAGAAAAAAGTTCATAATTTTCATAATTCTAGTCAATAAATGTCGAGTCTAAAACAATTGGAACGAGTTTTCGTCAACAAACAACAGCAATGCCTTACGTACAAGAAATTACTGATAAACTTAACTTCGAGTTGTATCAATTCCACTCTACAAAAACATTGTAAAAATTAGACCACGTAAAGACAACCTTAAACAAGAAAAACACAACTGTGTTGTTTATCAATTTCTATGTGCACACTGCAATATGGTTTGCATTTGGGCAGACTGAACGAAAATTACAAACACGCATAAAAGAACATACAAAAAAATATAAATGAAGATCCAGAAAAATATATACAGGCTTAACTATACACCGTGTACAAACTTCATATAATATTGATTATAAGTCATTTAAAATTTTAGCAGTTGAAAAAAAAATCATAAAAAAGAGAAGAAATGGAAAATTATTTTATTAAAATAACTAAAAACAGCGTTAATATTAAATTTGAAACATCGAATCTACCACAAATTTACAATAGTTTAATGAAAACAAAAAAAAAATGTAAGAAACAGTATATAGTTAATTTAAAATTGATATTTATAAATCTAATAACAGATGGCGTTTTCACCTATAAAAGGAAGTGACTTTACATTTCCTGAAATGCGCGTATGTTTCTGAATGTTTTGAAACGTCAATTTATTTATTTACTTAGTAAAAGGATTGTATTTGATTTCAATATTATATAGAAATAAACTAGAACAGTCGTAAAACGATTTTTACATCAATTCAAATTAAATTTCAAAAGAAATTACCTACAAGACAGTTTTCACTTATGAAAAAACATTCAAGTGAAGTTTAACAAGAATACAAAGTAGTATACTTCATTTAAATGATTACGGACAATATAATTGTACATTTTGGAAATTACGTTTGTCATTAATGTATAATGATTTAGAAAAAAAAAAAAAAAAAAAAAAAAACTGTATTATGGGTGTTTCTGCAATATTTGCACCTTTCGCGAGAGTCGCGATAATCTCGATAATTAATAAAAGTTCGCTGCCAGGCGTGTTTTTTGTTCTCCTTTTTTTTCAGTTAATGCGTATGGAAATTATGTAATAACACAATCTCTGTCGTAGGCTACAAATGGAGGAGGCGATAATGAGTTTATGTTTACAGTAATAATATAACAACGAACGACAATGAAGCGTAAGGTATCAGTGATTTTCGGTTTACCTGCGACGATCTAATACGGTAACGAAAAAATAGATCAGGATGTCAATAAATGACAAATAGACGTACAGCAAAATTTAAACAACAACATCAACAACATAAAAAATTTACAACAACAATTTACATTAAAATCCATAAAGTGACAACAATTTGTGCATTATAATTTCTGGAAAATGAAGCAACTTGGAGAAAACGAAACATCAATGAAATGATACACATGAAAACAACAACACAAAGAAATAGTAAAAATTTTCGAATGTATACAGCAAAATTAAGCAATCTTTATAACGTTCACTTTATTTCGTATATTTACATTCCTCTTAACTGTGATACGTTTAATTGTAATTTTATACATACAGTATTATGTTTGTGTGTTTGTTTATTTGTAACTGCATAGGGCTTACTCGGCATATAAAGTGTTGTTTTACGGATTTTAATGTAAATTGTTGCTGTAATACCTGCAAACATTGAAAGTAACAATTACATAACATTTCCATGAATGTTACTTGTTACATAACTGTTACATAGCTGTCATACAATTGTCAAAATTGCACTTACTGGGACTCAGGACTCAGGAAAAGGAAAAAAAAAAAAAAAAAAAAAACGGAGCAGAACGTTTTATTTTTTTAAGGTACAAGAAAGTCTTCGAAATGTCTCGACGAATGTTGCTCGAACAAAATAAACAAAACAACTCCGTTTTAAGTGCTCCACATATTTTCGGAGTCTTTAACGCTCACTTTTGGTTCTTGCACTTCGAAATACTATTATTTAATAATTCTATCACGTTGTTCGACGTCATTGTATAATCCGCAAACAAGAGTAGTGGAAAAACGTATCGAAATGTACCAAGTAGAACTCCAAAAACTCCAAACTCCAAAAATTTGTAAAGATGACGAAAATTTCCCGCCATTTCTTCTGTTTTGCTTGTAATTACAAGAAATACCAAAATGATAAATTATAGGTAGTACCAAAACGAAACCTCATCGTACAGCCGCATGAAAATTATTAGAAATCTCGGCCACAATGAACCTTACAAAATGCGTACAAAATGCAAGTGATCAAAATACCTAAAATAGTATTGCATATCAAAATAGTGGTTTATGCAATTAGTGCGTGAACTGTCACTCACGTGTTGCTTACTATTTTTTGTGTAATTCTGCGCGTGAAGGAAAACTTATTCTCGTTTTTGCCTCGACAGTTTATTTACGCACCAGTGTTTACTTCATGCACTGCTAAAACTAACTAGTGTGTAAAGTAACACTTTACGCACGGCATATTTTACTTCACGCACTAACTTCATGCACAAAATTAAATATACAGAAGTAATATCATGCACAGGATAAAACAAATATTTTTATACGGGTGTAAAAAATAAAATGAAATTATTCACCGATTTCTTTTTTCTACATTGTTTCATTTTTCAATTTACGCTCCCAACGTATACGGTGTACCGTTTACCGTGATATTGTCAAATCTCAATTGCCGACGTATTATTAGATCTCACTTATATTTGGTACAGCGTCTGTTATTTTTACGCTTTATGAACTCTTCAAAGGAAACGTTACACCGATCATATTTTCACGCCGGCGGGCGAAAAAAAAAACACGACCGAAAGGAGACGGAAAGCCGACAAGACAAACAACGATTTTATATTTCTTGTTAGCAAACTTTGATTTGCCTATAGGAAAATACCGATCTACGTGTCACTTTTCATCATCGCCCCCTATAAAGAAAAGTGAGAAAAAAAAAAGAAACAAGGAAAGATACCATTTGAGAAATGTAGCGTTTCTTTCACATTCGTTTATTTTTTTTTTTTTTTTTTTTTTATTCGTGACTTACACTTCGTAAACTTTTTCTACAATTCGCGTGAAGTTGTAATTACGATCATAATCTTGAAACTGTAGGGGGAAGTCAGATATGCCGTCGGTGCCTACCACTTTCTGGCATCAGTTACATGGTAAACAAAGTTTATTATGTAAATAAAAGTATAAGAGTTATTAGAAAATGTTAACAGAATTTGATGTTGCGACGGCTGTTAAACTTCAGTCGCGTCTCAGAATGAAGTTAGATGAACTCTATCAATGAAATGAATAGAGTTGACAAGAAGAATCTTGTTTGTTCTTTTTCTTTCTAACCAATTCTCGGTCTAATTGAAAAGTATACTTTTCATATTTGTCCCATGATAATTAGGATAATCATTCATCATTTTCGTAGCGGGTTAAAATAATGTTCCTTAAATGTTACCTGACTTCTACAAAATGTGCAGAACATGCAAAAAAGAAATAAATGAAATTAAGTAAATAGTTATTTAACAATTACCTATCTGAAACGTAATTGTGTCCGTTTTGACGAATGAAGATAATAATAAAATTCTACTCGTTTTTGAAAAATGCAGATGAATTACAAGCGTGTAATATCATTTGTTTTGATAATTTTCGTTGAACTGCGGCGTTTTCTACTTCGGTATCGTCTTAAATGATATGTTTCACTGATTGCATTTATCTTTGTAAGGAAAAGTTCATACTTCAGCATCATATATTTTAGATGTTTTCAATGTTTCTTGGACTTTTCCGTACATACTTTTTTAAGCAAAAAGTAAATGAAATCACAATCATAAGAATCAGTGGAATGGGTCGAAAAATGAACAGTAACACTCATAGAATTTTGAACTACTTTATTATGTGCATATACTTCCGAAAGTTCTCATTCAATTTCCAACCAATGTCAGTGATAGTTTTCTGGTATCATATTTATTGTGGAAAAATTATATTACCAGAACTCACATGTAAAAAGACGTCCCAATAATTTTGCATTTGCATTATGCAGTGTTTTTACATTATGTTGGTAACGGGTCTATACTTGAGATCACTTGAGGTAAATCGGAAATAGTCTCGATTTTTTCGTGTGTGTGTGACGCCTGGCGTAACATATATCTCGAACAAACTCAATTTCCAAAAGTAAACTTGGTTTATGGTTTATTGAAAATGTTTACGTAATAGTCCTAAACTGTTTCAGACAATTCGTTTGTCAAAGCGGGTTGTCAAATATTTGTTAAGAAAAGTTCCTAATTATTGTGATACACTTCGAAATTCATCAAATTGGCAAGATTGTCATGATTAAAGTGATCGGTAAACGTCGTATTACGTGAAAAGTGCGAAATTTGCAATATATATTGTATATATATGCCTTAGAAGTGTGCAGAATAGAAAAGCATTAAACATTTAAAAAAAAAAAAAAAAAATCTTACAGTATTCTTCAACGTTATAGATGCGTTTCCAATAATTGCCGTTGTACACAATTAACGAATACTTTTTTGCTTTGCAAGAAGTGTAAATTTTGATTGTTCGATAAAATCAAAGACTTTAAAAAAGAGCATTTCATTAAAAAAGAAAAATTTGTTCCTTCCTCGTTTCTTAATGTTTCAGATTCAAAATGTACGTTTTTTATTTACTGCGCGAAGTTTCGGTTCATTGTTTTTATCCCTTTTTTATTTGTTTTAGTAAGTAATTATAAAATAATATGTATTATATTTTATGTAGGTCCACACCATACAAAAATATCAATTTCAAATAACTGAGAATAGCAATTCAATTGGACCATCTCGTCATTCTAAAAAAAGGAAAGAAACATTTTAGTTATAAAAAAGAGTCATTTTTTTCCAGTACATTTGATTTGTGATTTCCAAAAGTAGGATTTCCGTGTTTAATGTAAACAAACTCTTATCTCAGCTATTTCTGTTGCTGCGTTATGCGTATATATATATATATATATATATATATATATATATATATATAATCGCCAAGGGACACAGAGCATAGAGTTAGCAAGCAGCGTGACCGGCGTAATACGATCTTTATTAAAAGAGTAAATTATCGGAACAATCGAAACTTGACTTTCGTAATACACGAATATTAATGTCTTGCCGTCGCTAGCACTTTTTTGCACCTACGTGGAATTCCGCCATGTGCAATTTACAATTGTTTTATTTTCATAAAAATGACCGAAACGAAAAATGAATATATAGGGTAAACCAGACAGTAGTCGGCCACCCGACAGTAGTCGGCCACTTCGCAAATTGTAGTGTTTAATGTTAAAATTTATAGGTAAATTTTTTTT
>JAPYZR010001691.1:0-20090 GCA_030522945.1 Trichopria nigra
ACTGGCCCAGTGCCGGCCCGGTACTGGCGGTCAGTACTGCAACTCCGGCAGCCAGTACTGGGTCAGTACTCTGTCGGTGGTAAATTTCTACCTGGGATAAGGGTTAAAAGCGTTTTTGTGCTTTTACAGTGCCATAAACCCTTAACCGTCAATCTCTTTTTATTGATTTACATGTTGAAGTAAAATTTTGAAGATATGAAGAACCTTATTCTATGCAACTGACTATACGCGTCTACTTTGACAAAATAATAAAAGTGACATTAATATTTTCGTGGTTTCCTTTAAAAAATTTCAACGCATTTTTCAAGTGTAAAAGGAATACCGACTTTTTTTGTTTCAAGGATTTTATTAAGAGATTTTGTTTCTTTTATGTTGGCTAATTAGATCGGCTAATAACGAAGTACGCGAAGTGAATTTTAACCTAAAAAAATACAACAGATTTAATTAATTTCATTCCTTTGTTGGGGCTTGGGAATGCTGACGGCTTCCCTAACCTTCGAATCATTTGAAAATTTCAATTGAAATATCAAATGGGTCGAGGTAGTCCAATTTTTATTTTATTATTATACCTCATTGTCATCGAAGGACAGGAAATTAATTGTTCTTTTTTTCGGACTAAAAGAAAGAACAATTGACGACTGCATGTAATTACATACCATCGTACTTATATAACGTCGAACATTTTTTTAAAAATGTTTAAAGAATATTTCAGACGTTATTTATATTATATAAAAAAATTGTTGAAAAAATATTAATAATGAAACACCATAATAGATATTTTATATCTTTCTAATCATGACAATATGTCTAGACAAAATACTTTTATATTTTGATATACATATAATCTAAAAATACTAAAATCGAGCGTGTCTTAAAATTCAGCATGTATACCTGCTCGAGTATATCGAATTATATGTATACATAGCGCATGGAGAGTGGCATTGTAAAAAGTACGGTTTCTGAATAGACGAAAAAGCGCGACAATATAGAACTCATGGGTTTGATCGGTCGAAAAGTATGTTCATGTACAAAAACACAAATATATGCAGATCGTTATAGGGACGATAGTGCGAGATAACGGTCTCCAATGTTGCTTATGCAGTCCTGTTTTTAACCACCAACAATATTATCAAACCCAATGCATTCTTAATGTATATTTTCGGAATTCTGTACGGAATTTATGTCGATAAAATCTTTGTCGATAAAAACTTTCTCATCCTGAATTTATAAAAGTATTACAAACCAAAATCGTCATAAATATATAAGTATATATATATTTGATAATAATGAAACCAAGATTAATAAAAAGGAATAACTTTTACACTTCTCATCATCCTTTACGATATAAAAAAAGTGTGTTATTTATGGGTTATTTTAGACAGAGCTATCAAACTTTCAGAAATTAGATATAGACAGGGGAACTTGAATATTGTTAAACAAACTTCGCTACAAAATGGTTATCCTATTCAGTTCAACAAGAAATTCAACGATATGAATTTATAAAAACGTCATAACGAAATAGAAAACTATTTTATTAAAAACGATAAAAATGCTACTGTTGCCATTAGATTTGATATCTCTAACGTAACAGAAGTATATGATATTTTACTAAATAATACAGATAACTAGACATTTGTATTTTAACGTAAATTAGTTCATTGTTTTCAATATTGATTTGATGCAGTTAATTTCCCTTCCAACACATACAATGAGAAATAATCCAGTTATAAGAATCGTTCTGGTCTCAACTCTTCCCGCACAACTTTCAATTGTTTTATAAATATTATGTATTATAACATCTATAATGCCTTTCGGTGAATGAGTGGTGTTAAGAAGAGGAATTTCCATCATTTCCTCTCATAAAACAATTAAAAGACATGTAAATTATTCTTTTGAATTTTTTCTTTTAATTTTTATAATTTAAAATTATTCTTTTCTGAAGAGGGTTTAAAAAAAATGGACTGAAAATCTTAAAATTTAATTTAAAATACTATTTTAGAATGGTGACCCTATTTACCGAATATAAATTCCTTCATTTTCCTTCTGGTTATTCAGTTTTGTTCAATGAAAGTAGCGCAAAAATTCTTCAGTTATAGTACCTTTATTAAATTAATAGTGCATTGTGTACAATTAAACTCGTTCCTAATTCTTGTCAATGGAAACTAATGACTGGATGAAAATTGCAGTATAGTACGAAATATAGTACAATAGAAATAAAAGGCAAGAACATCAGATGAAGAGAATAGGGATAGAAATGACGTGGAAGTCGGAGGGAAAGGTATCAAAGAATGAGCTCCAATAATTTGCTGGTATGCACACATTTTAAGAAGGTCGTAGAATCCGAACAATAGACTAAAAATAATTCATTAAATCTAATTTAACCATTATGTGTTCTTAGAGCGGAAGATTTAAAAATATTTTTTACATTTATCCAAAAAGTATATATATACTAAAATTTAATGAAAATTAATGTGTGTGCATGTATATATATATATATATATATATATACATGTTCATTCGATTTTAATATTAATGGTCTCTTTAAATATTCGGTGATAAATGGAATAACTTCGTAAAAAAAAGTAAAAAACTTTTCTCTTCGAGAGTGAATTTTTACTTTTATCGGATTTTATGAAAAACTCTCTAGGTTTTCGCTCTCTGAAAATTAGAGAGGGATAAAATATTGTAAATACTGTAGAAAATCATATCATGTAAAAGGAAGTATTAAATCTCGATAACCCAAAATGTAAATCATTTATGAATGACACTCGACATGCACTTATGCTTATTATCAGAAATAAAGGAAAACCCTATATTTTATTTATACGAATACGACTTTAATAATATTTTCCAAGCATTCATACTATATCTATATGGAATCTCAGCCAATATTCCAAAAATTCTTCAAGTTCAATAATAATATATATTTTACATTTTATTTACAGGTATCTATTAATAAAATTATACTTTAATTTGTATTAAAATCTTGCACATATACTTCGCAATTTTATTCATACCAACATGGGAATCGGTATCACGCACTTATAAAATCCATTTTTGCACTCTCTCGTCGTGCCTGTATTTTTAGCACAATGGAATTCTACCTTCGGGGTCGAAGTCGACGTTTGAATGAGCTATTCGTTGCGCCAAACTGACGCATTAAGCGCGCGAGACTTCCTAAAATGCGGACCTTGCATTTTCAGGTCAATGTAGCCAACTGTGGCAAAAGCAAAAAACTCGAATAAGGCATATATTCACTTGATACCTGCGGCAATTGAGCCGTTATCCAAACCGAACGCCCGCGGGAACCGTAGATTTTTTTCTGGACCCGGTGGATCGTTTCTTTAAAAGCGGCTGGATTAAAAAGGAGAAGCATTATCGTGTATCGTGTGTAGATATTACAATTGCAGTATATACATATGACAATTCGGGTCTTATGATTGTTTTCGAAAGATTCTGTCAATAAAAATTATATCTTGCAGTATAGGCTAAACTTACGCAACGGAAGGTCGAGTAAATAGCGAATATATAACTGAAATATAAAGAAATAAAAATTACATTTTAGATTACTCTTTGCTGGTAAATTGTTAAATTTATTTCATATTCCTATAGGTGGAAAATCCGTCGGGAAAAACTAGATTGACAATGACAAACGCTCGATGGCAAAGTCACGGTAACGACACGAAGTCAATAAACCTAAAAGTTTTTCTTTGTTAAACAACTTGCTATATGTGAATTTTCTTTTATTTTTCCACAATACCAAACTATATTTTGAATTTTAAATCAGGAAAAGTCCTAAATTATAATGAAATATAGAATATTAAACGGATTATTAAATAAATAATGTTCATATATATTTTTAATAAATATTGATTAAACTCTTAGAGAACCGTATGTTTTATAAATTTAAATTTCGTTACTTCTAAAAATTCTACTACCGTAGAAGAAGTATTTATATTGAAAATTTACATTAATTTGTCAATAAACGAATAAAATAATTTTAAATCATTTTCTCGAAATTTGAACTGATGGTTATAAAGATTGTTCTCACTCGGGTTCCCTTGACTATTAATGTCGATAACTTATCTTAATTATTATGTTAATTATAAATAAGAACATATAAAGGTGCACGTAAAATTTATATTCTCCAAGCATATTTTCTACAGTAGAGATACGAAAAACCAAGAATCCGTTATATATATATACGAATTGACACACAAATAAAACATAATATATAAAATGATGGATATGTCAAAAAAAAATTATATATATATATATATATATATATATATATCCACACGTACGTGAGGCAAAAATATACTAAAATAAATATCTACTCAATTTAATAAAGCGATATGTGAAGAAATCGACCCGGATTAAAATGGAATCCAAATTATATATCTCTATATTATCGAGTAATTCAAACGTGATATTTCGATAAAAACAACGAAAACAAATTTTAAAAATAACAATAGAAAATTACTGTAAATAACAGAAAAAAAACGATAAAAACCACTGTTATTTAAGAAAGAATTCATCAAGTTAAGAAAAGAAAATTTAGACAAAATTTAAAATTGTTAATATATATAGTTTAATTAATAATAATTAAAGTATGAAATCGTGCGTGTACATAATTGATTTATTAAAATGCGAAACATATAATATCTATAATTTCATTAATTTTTATATTTTGTACATTTAAATTATAAAATATTAAAGTATTAAAAATTAGAGCTCTTTTCATTTAGAACATAATTACCGTCGTATGATTGTAGGTCCGTTCGAAATCGTTAAACTTCTCGTCAATTTAATCGTTAATTTTATTACAATTATTATTAAATATGTTAATAATTTGACTCTTGATTAATTACAAGTTACGTCCCTCATTACCTACGTGGATCATTAAGGAGACTGAGTGCGTTACAATGTTGGTATATGCCGACATTTGAACTCGGCTAAACGGCCGCCATCAAGATTAACCCAACTCTCGGCTCTGCGAACTATACCCAGGGAACATCCACTAGCTAATGCATATAACAGAGCATTCGTAGCAAATATTACACATGCCGAAATTACGTGTCATATTAATTATCACTTTTTGTTAGTTTATCCCCGTAGTTGAGGATTTCGTGCAATTGAGCATCGTCATAATAATTCAAACACCAGATAATACGTGTGAAATTACGTCTGGATTTGACGAATTCGAAAAGTTTGAAACCTCCGTTCTATCCTCTTTTTTTTAAATTTACTTTAGCCTGAGGTCATTCGACGAAGTTTATTGAATCCTGTCCAATCGTTTGGAACGCCCACGTGCTACTTTGCTATTAATTTCCACGTCGAATTCGATGGACGATTCGAATATGGAGTTCAATTTGAAAAAAACAACAAGTATTACGTACATTTTGTTCATGCAATAAATAACGAAAAATTAAAAAAAAAATTCTAAAACTTATTTTATTATATATATGTATAATGCCATCACTCTTTTTGATTTTGCATTAATTTAACTTTTTATGCTTTGCATTCACGAACAAAAAATAATGAATCATAACGCAATTATAAGAGCAATAATTCCCATTATTTGTAACGAAATTTCAAAACGACAGTTGAGAATTTCTTATAGAGTTCAATGTGATAAGTAAAAGTTTCTGGAACCAAAGTTACTTAACGAAAACGTAAACGTCTCGCGAAGTTGGAATTGTCTTGTCAAGAACTGTTGAAGTTGAGGTATCGCCCTTTTGAATAATCCTATAAAGGCGCAGTACTTTGCAATAAATGAGCAAGACGGATATAAACTTTATCGAAATACACGAAACCTTCAGACGATTCCCTTAATCTTCAATTAATTGTTTATGACACTGAAAAAATCAAACAGTTTTCACGAATACACTTAAAGACATACACAGAGAAACGTTTATTTGAAGATTCATGTTTTAAAGATAATAAACTATAGTAAAAATCAGAATGTACGAAGAATGTATACGGGCGCCCAAGTCACACTTTAAATGACGTTTAAGTGCATATACGTCGACTGTAACCCTCGTACATTCCTTGTACATTTCGATTGTTACCAGGTCTGCAGAAATCCTTATATGAAAATTTACTTTTATTTTTAGTGAATTTTTAACGTATTGCGTACAAAAATAATTTTTTAAATTATCACTTTCTATCAAAATTTATTCGAACATTAATTGTATTATGATTTTATATAATCGACTTTGTATGATAATATTGTATATAAGCTCGCATAGTTGCAGTAGCAGTGGTCACTTTGTGTTATTAGAGAAAACAGTACCAATATGGGCTATCCCATACTGATATCCCAATATACCGAGAGTAACATCTGTTTCGTAACAGTACTACTCGGTGCCGGGATGTCGGCTAATTACAGAAATCTTGCAGGGTTGATTAAATTTGATACTCTTGAAAATTATTTCTAAAACGTTGCTTTTACCTTTGAAAATATTAATTACACCCAAGTGAACGAATTGCATTTTATTGTAAATGCCGCGATAATTGCATCATTTCTTGCACGTTCGATGTATATTATTGTCATTATATATTTCAAAATGTATTATTATTGGAAATTGTAACCTGGCATAAATGTCTCCCGTTTTCTCGACGAGCTTTCCCCTTTACCGCAATATAAAATACATACTATTAAAGTTCTGAATAGGCATTGATCGTGTTTTTTTCGCGAAAATATATACGCATACCGTGTAAAATCAATTAAAATATAGTTATTTGAACTTTCATACAATTGCATTGAACCCGTTTGCATTGTTATTTTTTAGCATTTCGAAAATCATGACGCTTCAAGAGCGTCGCATACCATTCATGCGCACTCGCTATTAAAAAATACGTCGCATAACTTTTTACAACTTTTATCGCTTACGGAAGTTTCTTCGACAGAAAATTGAATGAATAAGCTATAATAGAGAAGAGTTTTCTTCGAAGTAGATTTTAAATTCTAATTAATAAGTTTTTAAAACCTTCGGAAAGTAAAAGTAGCAAATAATAAAACATTATAAAATTATATTAAAAATCGCTTTATTACGATAAAGGCAGGTGCAATGTACAAATAACATTAATTTATTGTTTGTTTCAAATCTAAGTATTTTTAGAAATTTGATAAATAATTCAATTATATATATAACTCTTATGTTTATCAAAGCATTCCGTATATAAACGTCGTAGTAATTTAACAATTTTGAAAAGACACACGTAGCACATTTATCGCGTGCATAAATCAAAATTATTATTGTTCCGGCAATGTGACGTTTCAGTTTATCTCTCGACGAAAATTTTATCGGTAAGTCTTTGGGCGTTGGCGCCAACCGGAACGTATCGCTCACGATGGCATAATTTGGTTTCATAGGGTGCAACTAGATCTTACTTCCTTGCAAATACTTCCTTTCCATTCGTATGACTAAGTAAACAGGCTGCAGGATATGCAGATGCATGTATACGTTTGCGAAATGGCAGTCACTCGTCCTATTACTCTTACGTCGTCTGCATTTCGTATAATTAAACTTTTTCAACACCTCGCGCACTAACAGAATAAATCTAAGCAAGCTTTAAACAGCATTTTGAATACAAATTTTTTAAGCAAATATTCCTTAACACTATTGACAATTAAAAATTCTTTGTTTTAAGCGTAAAAAAGAAACTTCTAGAACGAAATGCGAAAAATTCTATTCGTATGAATTAATTTCATTAACGTGCGATTATAATTTATGGGTAGATATTTTTCTAATTTTTGTTATCATCCAACTGTTTGTTCAACCAGTCTGATATTGTTTACGTGCGAATACAGTGTAGAATTTCGCATTAATCTTTTTTTTTTTATTAACTCTCCGCATTACACACATAATCCTGTGTCATATAAGCGAGCACCTTATCGTTTGTAATTTGAATTAATAATACGCGAACGGCTATTATGCAAGATATCATTGCATAAGATTTACGTGTTGCTATCAGTTACTCTGCGTCGTCGATAAATTTTCAAAGAAACTACAGTAGATTACGCAACTACAGTGCGATAGTCATTTCGGATGAGTGAGGTTGGTTTCCTCACATATTTCCAACTCTTCCGTTTGTCTTCTTTTTTGGAGAAATCAAACTTATTACTAATTTTATTATTATTATTATTATTATAAAGGAGCGCATGAATTGGGTTTTTAAATTAACATTGGTTAATATTAATAAATATAGTTGTAACACTAAAATCCATACATATTGATGAGATATTACAAAAGCTTAAATTAACGTCGCTCTACAGACAGATTTCAGAATTGTTGTCTTTAACCCAACATCATATTCCAAAATCATAATGAAATTATACCCGAAGAAAAATTGTTTAATAGCAATAATTGATAACTGATTGGAATTCAGTTAATTAAATTATATTAACATTAAACGGAGAAAATAATATAATTAAGTTATTAAATACACAATTAAATTAATAACGTGTATATTACGTTCTACGTGCAATCCGTCCCGCATCTGGCGGACAATAATACAGAGGGTGATTCTTCATCACACAATTTCCAACTAAAAAGTCGTATACCAAAATTCAATTGCTAGTTTAATTACATCGAATTATATTTAGTTTGCTCTCGCGAACTACATCAAATACATTGCTATTAAGGACCAAAAATATTTGAATAGACTGTAAAAGGCCAACTAAAAACAAGTCGTCGTATAATTATAATCTTATAATTGTATAAAATTTTAGTCCACTATGTGAAGAATCATGCCCTTCAACGTTGCCGAACAGTTATACCGACCTAACCTAAAAACTAAAAAAGTGAAAATTAAAAAAAAAAAAAAATTAAATAATTAAAAAGTTCAATTTTCTTTATTTGCAATGTTGTCGTAAGCTAAATGCGAATGTGACATTGAAAATTCCCTGTCACGTGCAGAGTTTGAGAATAATCGGGTTGAACATTCAACAAAATCACGTTTTAGCAATTTTTGAAAATCTCGCCCGAGTATATATCTATAGCAATGAGCATTTCAAGAAGTAGACAAGTTGAAGTTGAACAGTGCGCACGAAGACGAATTTCCTCGGAAATTTTACCGTACCATTTAGCATTTTGAGGACATGCTTCCAGATGATGAGAAAATTCCTATTTTTCATTCATAATAAATTTTAATACAGTAGAGAATATAGACATTTTTCCAGAAGGTTCGGAACTATTGTATAAAACTCATATTCGAACAGTTCACTAATAGTAATGTCCACAATTTTACTATGTTTTACTATTGAAAATCATAAAATCGAACATTCAATTCAATATATAGTTTTGAATAGTCCCTTTCTACAATGATTATAAAAACATACGATCTCTCATTGCAAATGTCATATGGTTGAGATAGGAAGGCGAGTTGGCTGACCAATGCCGAATGTTACTACTGATAGTGCATTGAACGGTGGATACGAATGTAAGCAACTATTCTACTGCGTATTATTTAAATAATTTCATCACATTCTTGATAAATAAGTAAAGAAATGTGTGTTTCAATGAGGTTCAGATTGAGCGTTTTAATCTTCGACAATCGAGTTTTTCTATATAGTTTATTTTAAATCAGTCAAAAACGATTCGTTTTTTAGAAATCTAGTTAAGTCTTTTTTAACCACATTCTGAAATTGCTCGCACATGGCATTAAGAAATGGGTTAAATTCCATTCAACGTATAGTTCAATCCTGCATAAAGTAGAATTTGTTTTAAATTAAATTACATTAGATTAAAATTCTTTAGAAAATTAAATTTCATCGCGCACATGGGATGTGTAGGTGCACGCGGAAAGAAATATTCTTTCCAAATCGGGTCACCAAATATTTAGGTACGTACAGTTGAATCCTTAAAATCGAATAGTACGAAAAGTTGTTAAACTATAGGTGGACAACCCGCGCGCCTTTCATTCCTGCCCTAATTAACGAAAAGCCCTTGGAGCCCAAAGGAAAAAGGTACGTACGTTGCCTGAAACATTGGAGGAAAAGCACTTTGATTCTCGGGGCACATTAGAGGGAGCCGAACGGAATGCAGTCTCACTGGTGCTATATATATATAGGGTTAAATAACGCATATTCCAATTCTCCGCAACTGCACTATGCGGCATTACGTACGTCTGCCTATTTCCGTCCGCCTTAAACGTGTCGTTCGTAGCCGCCGCCTGCATACATGCATTTCGTTTGCATGCGAATGGGATCTCGGAGCTCCCCCTGTGTTTCGCGTTATAAAGTAACGTCCTCCCATGCGGATCACCGTACTTTGCAAGCCCGGAATCGGGAAATCGCGTCTTTTTCTCTCTCCCGCGCCCCCTCGATAAATCGCATTACAGCGTCTTTTTCGACGAATTACATTCTCCAAAATTAGGTACTCGCGGATACCGTATTATCTCTTATTCGACAAATCGCATTCTACTCCTTGGTACCTTTCCGGTATACGTTCGGGAACAAATCCCCGCAGCCGTCGAGATCTCGAAATCCTTTGCTAGAAATTGCTGAATCGAGCCGTCGCATCGCTGGCAATTGCTGAATCGAGCTTTCTTGGCGGAATTGTTTTGCGGTCATTTTGACGTCTCTCTAACCCACTTGGGGACGTCAAAAAATTTGTCCTACACTTTCTTGCAAAGTGAAATTAAAAAAATTACATTGATTTCCTCATTTTTTTTTACGTACTTTTTAGTACTTTTCTAATTACTACTGAAATGTTATTAATTTAATAAGTTAACTGTCTACTTAATTTCGGAATTAGAATTATTACTACGCGTGCAATTAATTATTATTTAATAATATATATTTTACTTCTAATGTTTTTGAAAAAGTACATTTTTATCATTTTTTGCTAATTTAAGTTTATAGAGTAAAAATTTCAAACAATGTACACTGGAAATAATGAATGCGAAGAAGCGTCCTCCATTTAAAACTTTCGTCATTTTACTTTATAATTGTATACTCTGTTTCTTAAGTGACCTTAGATAAACTTATACATTAAAGATAACCATTTAATTTTTATATCTTCGCCCAATTTGGATAAATCATTATATTGAATACATCATTATCAAATATGTGTGTTTTTGTACTAAGATTCTTCTAATCTCATTTTATTTTAAATTATTAATAAAAATATAAAAAACGGATTTGTATCATTACATAATGATTTTATAATTCTAAAACATCATGTCTGGCGATAATTGGTTGCAGATGCAAATACGATAGTTGCATGAATTCGTATCCATCTTTCAATGTAATGTCAGTAGTAACATTCTATATTAGTCGGCCAACTTCGTCCTTTTCACTTGGGCTTCAAGTAGAAGACGGTTGAAGCGTCGAGTTTACCACAACAATATCACATTTGTAATACGAGTTCGTATAGTTTTATAATCATTGCAGAAATAAACTATTCAAAAATATTTTGATGGTAATGTTAGATTTTATAATTTTAAATAGTAAATGGACAATATAATGCGAAACATAGTAAAATTGGACATTACTATTAGTGACTGCTCGAATATGTGTAAAGATTTCGGAATTTGCTCAACTATTGGTAATCTTTGAGCTAGCACTACGGCGAGGGTATTTAAATAAGACCACGCTGTTTTTGCCCGTAAATACAATTGTATCGCGACACCATTCGCTTATACGTATAAATATATGATCGTGTATACAGCAAACTCGTGTTTTCTTACAAGAGGTTACAGCGGTACTATAGCTCTGAAACGATACGCGTTTTGCGCTTCTATATCCATGAAACACAAACATTGCCGAACACTGCGACGACCAAAACCGAGTTACTTCACGTACACATGTACACGACACTGATCAAAAGGTACAACAATATGAATGATACTCAATAGTACCAACCGGAAGATAAGATCTTAAGGGAAAGTAAAATCTTACTTTATATCTTATTAATTTGTTGTAATTGCAGTTATTTTATTTGTAAAACTACTTAAAATCGGCGTATATATAAAAATTAAATATTAATTTTTTTTTAAAACAATAATAAATGTTACGGTTTTACATTAATAATATCACAGGTCTACAAGGGTCTCTTGTTGGGTAACTAAGAGTTATTTCCAAAATATTTGAGGTTATGTACACGGAAAATGGATCTTTTGTCTTCTTTCTTTGTTACGTTCAGGATGCAGAAAATTTTCTTAGTTTGTCTTTCTGTTTGCATAATTCAATACTACTTAAAAAAAAAAGCTATTTTAAAAATAGCTTCTTAACGAGTAATTTTTTAGTGATTTAAAAATAAAAGGTTTGTTTTAAAACAAATTTCTATTAGATAACGTGATATTTTTTATTTAATGAAATTAACGTAATTTCGTCGGTTAAACCGCCATCTGTCATGAATTTAAAAAGGCAAGAAAAAGTCATAGTTAATTCTTCAATAACTGATTTTGAAATGTAAAAATAGTACTATATGATGCAACTAGAAGAAAAGACCTAACACATTTTGTGGCATCTTTACATAACTTCAAAAGTAGCAAAAAACAATTTATTTCAGGAACACAACCTCAAGTATCACAAAATTGTAAAGTAATGAATCAGTTCTGACATACTTTTTCCTAACGATATAATTAAGATTCTATTTTTATACACCTTTCGTATGTAACATTACAAATTCCAAAATAATAATACTACTCGGAAATCTTTACCTAAGTTTTATTATTTGATTAAAAAACGCTCATCTTCATTTAAGTCGATTGGAAGAATCAGTAGCCGGAATTTCAAATCTGACCGGACGACGTAAAATCATAAAAGTAGTTTTGTAAATAAAGAAAGTGATACCTTACGTATCAAAATCGATTCTAAGGTCCAAAACGGAGTGTGCGCAGCTAGAACAATGAAGTGATCGATACAGCTTTAACCGCGAATAAATTAAACGATTCTCAAATCATAAACGCAATAATTTTAATTTTAGGCACAGATACTGAAATGATTGGTACACGAAGAAGAAAAGATAACCTACGAAAGTCTGCTGATTATTATTATTATTATTACGTGACTGCGATTTCAATTCATAGGCCGAGATCGTTTTTTATACATCAGTTCGCTTAATATTTACCGTGAATTTCATAAGCGTATTATTTCACAAACTTCATTATTAAACTAGATTAAAATGGAATGTCGCAGGGAATGAGGCGAGCGTTTTACCGAGCAAGTCCTTGTCCTCGACTATTCATATTATCTTCTTTACGTGTAAATTTCATTACAGGGCATTAAACTAAGGTAATACGGAGCACGTTCAGCTTTTTTTTTCTCAAGCCATGTGTTTTGCATACAATCATTCTTAGCATTTTTTACCGAATGATTTTATACGCTTCCATTTCGCAAATGGCAATGGTCGTACACATTTCGCATGGGGACCGAATGACAATCGCCTAATTATATCTAATTTAAATCTAATTAAGGATGATTGCTCTTGTTACCTATACATTAGCTTAAATCGGCCTAATTTGAAAATTTGTATTTTTTAGTATACACAAAGAATCGATTTCTTGTTTTTTTTCCTTTTTAAATGAATATACATTCTAAGGAAATTAAAGAAATTTCAATTTTATTTTAGGAACTCAGGGATATCAGTGCGTAGCTTTAAATTGCACAAGTAATTATGTCGATAATTACCTCGCATTGTTTAATTCATGTTATTATTTCTATGCCATTAACTGCAATGTGTATATATAACAATCGCATTTATGAATAAAGAGGAATATATTTTAAGTCAATGATAAAAGTGTAATATAACAATATCAATATAATTATGTTCAAATCGTGTGTTTATTAAAATCTATTGTTAACGCATTAATTTACGGCAATACACTATTTATTTAATAACTACTGTATTATTTATAATTAAATTGCTGCGGTGAATTAACTGCAAGTTATTCCACAATACGGCGTAAACTACATATATAATGGAATTTGCGACATGCGATCGTTATTTTTCAGCGGGACATTAAACACTTTACGACCATGGCAAATAATCGTGTCGTTATTTATGATTGCTATGTGATTTATTTACATAAATGAAGTGATGACGAGGGCTATAAATCGTTGCTGCGAATATCGAATAAGTAGTTATGCATGTACTAAGGTATTATACGCCCGTACCTGTAGAGGGAGCAAAAGTGTCACGGTAGACCAAAATTACTGCCATTGTCTCATATTGTTTCGTAATCACCTTTTGTTCCGTCAACGGCAGGATTTATTCTTAACTAAAAACGACGGCGTAGGTAACATCTTTTGAAAATAATGCAATTTCTAACATTTTTTTCGAAATTACAGAAAATGTTCAAAGTGATATATAATACAAATATCACAATATAGCTGAAGCTTAGAATTTTGTATAGTTGAACAATTTAATTACTTCCTTTCTTATTAAAACGACAAATTTGGTGTTTTTGCTGTCCAGTAAAAAAGAAATATTTATGTTATTTATATTCAATTCTCTTTCAAAAAGATATTTTTGATTCGTTTCATTATTTGTTTTTTTTATACTTAAGTTTCATCAATTAAAAGTTAATTTTTTGCAACCATAATCACACATGAAATATTTGAAATCGAATTTGTTAATTGAATTCAATTTTTCAGTTGACGCGCGCTGTAATCTTAGACTCTACTTTTATTAATTATCTCTTTCTGCTTGAAACGCGGGTAACGTCATATTTGATATCATCCACCTCGAAAACCTTAATGAAGCAAGTTTCAAGCAAATTCTCTACATAGTTTAAAACTTATGCGATGTACATCAGCGCCACCTCAGACATGACTTGTTTGTCGTATATATTACCTCTCAGAGGTTATATAAATCCCTCAAAAGTTTTGTCAAGGTTTCAAAATTTCGTCGTGTAAAACTGATAAAATAATGAATGGAACTCGTTTATAATTCGGTGCAATTTGCGTTCTGAATAAAAACTAGAAATGCCTTAATATGGCGCGAAACATTGATAAACTGCATATAAAATTTTAATGAATGTTTTTGAGACAATCTGTCGACTGCGTTGAAATTTGTGAAATATAAGTGAACAATAAAGTTTTATGAAGGACGTTGGAAAATAATAAGTATTCACTGAATATTTTGTAACCTGTTTGATAGTTTCGTAGAGATCTTAATGCAATATTTTTTGTCATTTTTATGTCGATATGTTTTTTCTTAGTGGACTTCTAATCTCACTATCTTAATGGATATACTTAACTATAAATAACCAAGTACTATTCATTCTTTTCTTTAAAGAGAATCTTTGTGCCGAGATTTACGCATAAATCAAAATAATTTTTTTTTGTACACTGTCTTTGTACATATATCCACATACCATGAAAGTATGGGAAATATACCTACTTCTTTCGCAGAGACTTTTGAAGAATGAAGAGAGACTACGAACAACCCCTGTAAAAAGTTACGCCGGTCCTTGTACCTGCAGCGAAAGACTTCAGACGAGGACAGCAGGGAACGAAAACGGAAAAGAGGAGTAACTAGGTGGCGGAGTGATGAGGACGAGGTGGAACCGAAAAAGGTAAAGAAGAGAAGAGTGAGTAGGTATGAGGAGGGGTCAGGGATAGAAAAAGAGGAACGCTTGAGACTGAACTTTGAGCTTTTGAATACGAAGCGTAAGCTATCTGCCTTTTGTTTCCCTGCGACAATGCGAGGTTATACAGGGGCTACTTTCTCTCCGTCTAGTTGCCGGTATGCTTGTATTCTTTGCTGCCTCTTCAACTATCCACGATTTCCCCAGACCCTTGAAGAAGCGACGAGAGATTTCGCGGATAAGTAAACGCTTGCGGCGCATCGATTGTGCTGAGCGAAAATGTATTTCAAGGAAAGCTCGCAGTGATTTTTTAAAGATATTTCTTTCGTGCTCTTTTATAATGTTTTGCAAAATAAACTCTCAGCGTCTGCATCTCTCGTCGGAGAGTATTGGTGATTACTTTTTTAAATAGTTTTATGATTTCATTGTGATGGACGCTTATACCCGTTTGTGATTGGTGCTGTGATAAGATAATTTCATACTAAACATAAAAGAGCTGGAATTGAAATGGGAAATAATAAGCTTGACAAAGTATATAGATTTAATGCCTGTTGCGTATTTCAGCCTTTACGTTCTACCTTGTAATAAAAAAATTGGTATTCGGGATTTCTGTCGCAATAATATAAGTGCAGTCTCTTTCGAAAACAAAGTCACTCTGCCTTATTTTCGCGGGTTACTTAACATGTCCAAAGAATGATTCGACTTAATAATTAATAGAAGCAATTTAAAGGAAGAAGTAATTTAACGGAAATATACAAAGTTCATGAAGAGTTTATCTTTGTACCACGGCGTATATGATTATTACATGGCTATACTTACTGCTGTCAATATGGAACCGATTCATGTACAATCACACTTAGAAATGCAGATATCCATTATTTGAATATAATCGAAAGCTCGCTAACGAAGATGAATGCTGATCATTACATACGAAACGATAAGAAACAAATTAAACATCAATTTAAAAAGTTCAGCCCAGATGGACATTAAATTTTTGGTATTCTGCTTTACCAGAATCTTTAATGCGATATACTTACAATCATTTGTTGACCAACAAATTGAATTTTAATATTAAAATGTTTCTTCTTTATTCAACAAATACATTTGTAAGTTTGTATTTAAAATATAATTTAATAACCTCAGGACATTAGTTTGTTGTATATTAAGTAAAAAATCTCGAATTCTCGTTTCAAAATATGACTCACTTTATTCGAAATCACTGTCATTCGTCAGAATATAAGAAACAAAGCTAAGGGGTCGTGGAGGTAATATAAACGTCTTGTTAGGTGCTGTAAGGTCATCGCTGATAAGAACGCTGCTTTAGCTGTAAATAAAATGCATGTCATCTACAGCTAAACGCCGTGCAACAAGCTGGCTCATTATTTCGCCACTTTTTTTCTTTGATATCGAAGCTAAAATAGTTGGAATAATTTATCAACTTTGACGAGTCTCAAATTTATGTACAAAAATGAAAACATAAACCGAATCGTCAAACCTCAACCTCATTATTAAAATCGGATTCGTCTTTAGGGAGAACGATTGATTAAAATTTTGCTTTTTTTTTAACATGAAAAATTGTATTCATTACTGTATTAAAATTTTTATATTTACGAAGGAGCGTTAAACATCAAGATCTGACATCATCATCTGGACTTTTATAAACATCTTCATTTTCACGTGGAAAATGTCCACCTGGTAATTATCTCATTCATACAGAGAATGTTCGACAACGTACGCCGCGAACTCTTTGAAAGGAGGGATTGCACGTATTTCAAGGTTCTAAGTTTCAATTTTCCGTACCACGACAACAATTGAATTATTATTTGCTATTTCTCCGTTGAAATGTATTGCAGCGGCGCTTTCCTTGCGTTAGGTAAACTTTAAGTGGGGTTTGTTGTCCTAAATCCAAACTTGACAGACTTTGGCCCGGCTTCGGGAGTAGAGAATCGCGCCGGGTGGATTTACCCCTTCTAATTGTAGGGTAGTTCGCATAGCAGGGACAAGCAATGCGAGTAACGACCAGCATCGCGACGGTAGTCTAGGTCACCGAGGGTCACCGAGGGTCAAGCTAGATTCACCGTTGAGATTCATACTGTTATATATGCGATATCGCGTAGTTCACTGAATGCGTAAGCGTGTGGGTACATACATACATATACGTGGAATCTAGACTCTGGCATCGCGGTATACGTGTGAAATACTCCGTATGTTTAAAGACATCTGTGTTTGTGGACTTCGAGAATATTTGTATTGGTTGCTTGTTTACAGTTATCGGCAGGGCAGCTCCTGCGCATGACCAATCGATGATATTTAATTTTTCCGCGTCAAACGTCGCCGATAATGATCGGAATGTTCAATTTCGTATCGGGGCGCTTATTCCTCGTTTCGCATTCTATAAATTGACATTTCGAAGCTTTCGACAGGCTGATTTTGTTAACGAACATCAATAGTCTTATTTTACCAGAACAATAAAAGTGCCTTTCGCAAGTTACTATTAAGATTACAGTTATCTCATTATCGCAATGCTATTTTTGTTTTAATTCGCTAAACATTAAATTATTGTTGTAATAGTAATTTTTATATGATTTTCAATTTTTTATTTTTTAAGAATATCATACTTGATTAATTTCGTTTTTTCAATTTATTTAATACGTTATGCGAAATATGTATTTCAATTAATCTATCTCTCTATCATTAGGTAGTTTTCATTAATATCAAACAAAAATGAAACGTTTGATCTTGCAGTATATATCTATATTCATTTCTCGTTGAGCATAACTGCCGAAATTTCCACATCAACTTTTAATCAATCGAAAATGCGATAATTACACGCATTTTAACCTTTAATGCGAATCGAAATTTGCTTTCATTATAGTGGAGCCCTCGATACCGTTCAATTGGTGAATAAGGCCAACCAATCGAATGGAAAATCAATCAATCGCACAATTATGGAAGAGTTATTTAATATACTTAATGTATAATTAGAACTTTTTCGAAACAAACAAGTGGCTCTTATTAAAGAAAAGTTTTGATGAAGTAATTGAAATGTGTTATGAGACTATTTCGTCATTATTTTATTTCATTTTATCTTTTTCATTTGAATGATGTACATTAAATTTGTTGCTACTTTAAATATGTTCTCTCAATATTATAACACTAACCGACACTGATTTTGCCTTTGATAAACGCAGTATTATTTTTGAATTTATGCCATATCAAAGAGATATATTTCATCTGTAACATCAATTTATGTTTCCATCTCATGATTTTTTATCTGCTTTTTAATATATTGACTCTTTACACTTTATGATCAACGCAAACGGAACGGCGCAATATTTCATATTGATTTTACGTTAAAAAATATTTTTGTAATTTTGCTATTCAGGTCACCGATATTGGATTGGTTCTACCGTTTATGATAGTTTTGATGTTTCATAAATGGTAATAAAAGTATTCATAAATCATCAAACTTGAAAATCTCATTACAATAATATTATACCAAAGAAAATAAATTCCCTGTACTTGCGTTGGATAAACTACTAATGTATATATGAATGAACGAAACTATAGATGCAATTTGTTACCAAAAACACCAATTTAAAAAAAAAATGTAACCATAATTTTGTAGAAAAATGCGATATGGCAGGAAGAATCTGATAGTACCATCGTTTTGAGCATCAAAAAATACTTCGAAAATGATACTTCCCATAGTAAAGGCAAACAAAAAGCCATATTTTATCCATCAGAGTAATATACATATAATATAATATAGTATGTATATATTAAAATGGTTTTTAAGGATGTACTAGTTTCGTTAAATGCAAGTTTTCTAAATCGTTTACATGTGCAAATTATCTATCGTTAATTCGTAGCAATTGGATAACATATGCTACGTTCGAGCAAAATGTTTAATATAATCGAATTCGACTATACAATATGTACATACATGCAGAGATGTATGATTTACAAGTACGCGACAATTGCGTTTAATGTGATATTAATAGTCAATTTTTTAACGTCCCGCATTATCGCAGAAATTTACAGGCAATATTTAACTAAACTTTTCATTAAAATAAGTGCACACGATTGTGAATTAATTCCTACGTAATGTTTGGTGCATAAACTGGCGCGAAAAGAGAATGAGCCAACTGGTGCATGACGCATTAAGTGGACATTTTCATTTTAATGATTTTGCCACATGTACGGGTCAGGATAGTAGATTTATAATGCCTCATGTTTTATGTAATTTTACATTTTAAATGTACATTTTTAATCATTTTTATGCATTCCTATTATTATATAAAAAGTCTACTTTTAAAAAAATAATATATATTGTAACGATTTTAATCATTTTTCGGTTAACGATACATAAACATATATTTATCCAATTCTAAAGTTATTTTTTGATATGAAACTGTAGATTATATTCTTCATTTATAGCAATACAAATATTTTTACAATGATCGTGATAGTCGCTTTTAAACCCTTTACTATGCGATCACAAGAAAATATAATACAATAGAAGATATTCGCGATTTGAGAGAAGA
>JAPYZR010001692.1:0-29432 GCA_030522945.1 Trichopria nigra
TATTTTTCCGAAAAATGACGCGGATAACTCAAAGTGCAGGAGATATTACTCCTACAACTCGAATTACGATCACCTAGCATTTTCAAGCTGGAATACAGAATATGCACATAAACAAAGCATAAGAAAAGTTTTATCACAAAATAAAAAAAACAAAAAATATTTCCGGGTTCAGTTTTACATAAGACGCTTGTTTGTCGAGAAACTTTTTGATTATTCCTTCTAATAATTGCGCAAAACAATGTGATTTTCACAAAGGGCAGATAAGGTATATGGCTTATTTAATGAATCTGGACATTTATCGTATCTGCGCATCGAATGACGTATTTTAAAATTGTTATTACAAACCTAACGATACAAAGTCTTACGTTCTTATATTGAAATTTTGATAAGATCATTACGGCCCAATTAGTTCAATATTTACACCAGACTGTGTAGCGCATATCAGTATCGTGCATCTTGATGAATACACTCAGCCGATATCAGTAATTAATATATATATATATTAATTTTGTGAATCGTCAATAAACGTATTTAGAACTAAGGCCTTGATCTCTAGAGAAACCATTTCACTATGAAAGTTATAATTATCCGGTGTCTCGAAAAATAAGTCGATTTCAATGTTTTACATTTCTTCAGTAAAATAGCTGAATAATTCATAATGAAAATTAAAAAATAGAAGTAACTACATGGTGAACATCCAAAATACAATTATATTTATTTAATAATTGATAAATATGGTGACAACAAAATTGGTGTTAAAGGCGGTCTAATTTACTGAACAAAATAAATTTATTTTTATTTGACTTTCTTTTGTAAAAATAAACCACATCGTTTTTAAATTTATTTTCCGAGTCTTTTATTACCTTTCCGTTCTATTTAAAGGCATATGTGATGAGGGGCCATTTGCGATTCCATTGATTTAGTCATTGGCCCGTCATGCTTGCATATCTTCTATTTGCATGGAGAAAATGAATTATACATTTGCGAATGTACAATTATACGAAGTCGAATATATATTAATCTATTTATATATTTATATATAATTTTGAAAGCCAACTAGGGGCTTCGCCCCTGCGTATTCAAAATGGCAATCCAAACTTAGTTGCAAAATGCGTATACACGTATACGAATATATAATAAATACTAAAATAAGCAGCATCCTTAGAAATAAACTTTTTCTCCATTCTTAACACTGTTAACATTGTAAATAACATTTGTATAATTGTACATACAATCCCTGGTAGAAATCTGTCCAGTTTTCTGTTATATTTATATAATATAACAGAAAATACATCTTCTGTTACACTGCCCAGTTATCCTATAACCTTTAACATGGGAAAAAAGCAAACTGGACAGAAACTAGCCAAAAACTGGACTCATTTTCTAGAATTTTATAGATGGGATTTTATAGAATTATATATAATTCATTTTTCCCCGCGGGATGGAACATTATCATCCACGCAGAATAGGGCTGTTTGTATTTGTAAAATAATCATGAAACACTTTAATTAGTATATCGATTGTATACAAACATCTGTATGTTTAGTCTATTCATTTGCTTGAAGAGGCATTATACGAAAATAATGGCCAGACTTTTCATGAGACCAATGTCCAATCGCATCAGTAAGATGACTCGCGGATTTTGCACTTCTCGTAAACATCTATATACATATAAAACTGTTCTTATGTCAGCGTGACATGATTTTATATCACTTCAGCTCGAGTTTTGAGATACGATTGGTAATGCAAACGTTATATACTAAACTTATGACAAATGATTCCGGATTCAGTTTCGCCCTCTGTTGTAATACACACGCTCTTTTATGCAATTATATTATGGCAATGCGTATTTTACCGTTATCTTATATTTACACCGACTCGTCAGGTTCCAAATTTTAAATTTCGACTCGTCAAAGATAATAAATAAGATATCGATTTTCACACCTGGAAAACTATTAGAATATTTTATGTGTAACAAGTTTTATGTAAGTGATGTTATATGCTCCTGAAATTCTATACACTGTCATTACCAAGTTCAAGGTATCTGTCAATACGTTCTACAATACATTTACATTTTTCCTGCAACTACATAAAATGTTCTCATTTATATTTTCTGGCATGCGTCTCTACGAAAGGACATGTTGAGAACAGGAAGGAAAATGTGGAAGCCTTAAAAAGGGTGAAACGAGACAAGGAGAAAGTGTAGCACGACATATTTTTCGTAATGATTATGACATTGTAAATATTGCCTATTCTTGATTTTCTGAAAATGGCGAATCCAATAATGGAATACAACAATGGAAATAATTGCTTTATTTTCCTGACATCCAATTTAATGAGTATTCAGTGAATTACAAAATAAATAGGATTTATCGGCAACGTTTAATTCGCCATTTTGAGTTTTGCATATCTGTAAGCAGATTCAAAACCAGCGGTTTCGAAAATCATCAAAACCCCAATTTTCCTGTAATCAACTAGCTTTTTTGTATCTTGGTCCACCATGTTGGATCCGGGATTTTGAACTTTGAAAATCTAAGGGAAGATTCGTAATCAGAGACCCCGAAAACCTCCGAGTCATAAAATTCAGCTGAATTCCATTTAAAGAAAAATGAGGACAAGTACATCTGAGGAACGGTATATAGAATCGGAAAGTGCATGATGGAACTGATATTTATTTAGGTCGAGATTTAAATGGAATAATTAGATTAAATCTAAATTAATATAATTTTACTAATTTTTATAGTCACATTGAATGATTATTTAATATAATGCATGGCTAAATGAATCAGTAAATTTGTAGGAAACAATGTTAATGCAATATAATTAAAAAAACAGGAGAAAAAGAGGCTACATCAATAACTATATAAAACAAATAGTTTTAAAAAGTACATCGCTGTTATTCCTTGTGCGTATGGAGAATGAAAAGTACACAATGAAATTAATCCATTAGGAATTATTGTTTCAACGATAAATTCATTAACTTACAAACTGTAGCTTCCTTTTTCTATTATGTCTTCAATAACCTCGAAAGCAACAAAACTTACATTTATATGAAGTAGCTATGCGGGTTACCCCGTACCGTAACAGATGTAGTAATAGATTTTGTAGAAGATATTTTAGTTTAAAAATTACCTTTCAAATTATCGTTTTAATTTATATATACGTATACGCATTCCAAACAATCATATTCAAAATACGTTACAGACTTTCAACAGCCTTGAAAAAATACGAGGTTATTGTAATAGAATTAAGTTCACCTTGAAATTTGAAAAACATAATTAAATGCATTTTTAAGCGTTATATTCATTAAGGCTAATAATAATAAATTAATTGAAATTGGTTCCGTAAAAGATCATTTTTCGGCAGATACGGTAATTTCGATTCAAATAATTTGAATCATATAAAATTGATATGCCTTATTATGGGCTAATAGCTAGAGCCATAAAATTTTCCGGTATATTAAATTTAGAAAAAATAATTTATATTACGTAAAAATGATAATTATATCATAGAATATTGCACTAAACAAAGAATACATACACTGCATGATGTAAAACCATTGTTACAATAGGTTTGGAAAATTTTACTCCATATAAGGAAATTACCTAATTCAGTGACCCTCTATCGATAACGTATATAAGAAACTGACAAACGGTCTATTGTACGTATGTTTCGTTCCAGACTTGGCATGTCCAAACAAGTTAAAGAAATATTTCATTTGTTGCTTTGGCATTAAAAACAATATAGTAATTGAGAAAACATAATATATATCGTTAATAACAGTAAATCGCGAAAACGAGATTTCGTTTCTAGACTTTACATTCTCGATCATCGCGTTTTATATTTATTACTCGCAAATTTAACGAGATTCATATTAAAATTTGTTAAATATAAGTACGTATAAGGCAGGATGGCCTGCTATCGCCTTACTGAGAGTCCACGCAGTAGGCTATCTGGGACGAAACATGTACACATTTTACAATATATACCACTAGTTAGTTTCTTACGTTATCGATAGAGAAACACCGTATTAGATTATTTCCGTATATATATGAAGTAAACTTTTCCATACCTAAATATAATAATAGTTGTACATTATAAATAGTACGATAGTAGTAGTCACTTCTTTTACGATTACATACATCCTATTTTAGTTAACATTGGAACCCAATGGTGATCCAAATTTTATATTATGATTCCTATATATTTTATAAGCGCCGTATTCACCAAAAAGTAAAAATTAGGCACATATTAAAATAATGTTTCGGACAAAAGTTCTAGGGGGCGAAGGGGGTCACTCAATGATACTAGTAAATTTGACCTTGAAGAACATTTTGAAGGTCAAATGTGAGTTAAAATGACATTTTTAAATGGGAAACCCTATTTTTTATCCCGGATTTGAAAAAGCAGGAACTTTTAAAATTAGAAAAAAATCGAGTAATTTTTGAGAATTTGGCCTTTAAATGACCTTGGTAATGGTAAACCATTGTACCTCTGAAAGTGATCAGAATTACAGCTATTTTAGCACAGTTCACCTTCAAATGACCTTCAAATGACCTTCACCAAATAAACACTTTATACGTAAAATATCCCGACCTTTTTTTTATTATATTTTTAATTATTTTTATAGATTATAGATTAAAATGGCCCACCCTTTACAATATAGTTATTTATAATATACTTAGAGTTATCTTTTAACAATTTATAGTATAAAAAAAGAACAATATTCGTGAATATGAACATCTTTTAAATAATCACAAAATAAGAACTTTACGCTTTATACAAATTTTATATATAAATCAATCATATTGGTCAATATTGAATGTTCTACCTTTATGTTATTATGAATATTTTATGTATTAAGTATGCATTGTGATAGACAATAAGTAAATTTCATATTTGTGGTACAATAATATGATAGCATTTACCCATTAGTGAATACTTTGACATATATACTCTTATTGAGTGACAAATTCAAACGTATAGTTATTTTCAATTATGTATATTTATGCAGATTACTTAACAATTAACTATTTACATTTTTTCACTTTTTGAGCCTAGAAATGGTTTGAGAGTTTTTGTACAGGGAAGTCACTAGATGGTTTGGAGGATGATCGGTCAATTGACTTTTATCTAATCTTTCTATTATTTCGATGTTGGAAGTGGCTGACGATCCCCACATTTGTATTCCGCAGATCCAAACGGGTTTAAGAATTCATTTATATTAAAGTATTTTATTTTCGAGTGTTAATTTAGATTTATTTCCCAGTAGCCAGTACATGCTTCTTAATTTTAGGTTTAAGTTTGGCCCATATGTGTGATGATCTCCAATTCGGTCGACAATCTAATCTTATCCAGAGATATTGAGGTATATTTTTATTGTGTAGAAAAACTACAATTTTTTTGTGGAGTGTAAACATAACTTAGGATGATTTAGTTTCATTGGTTTTTATTCGACATTTTTAAACCATTGACTCGTTTATTTTTAACTTTGAAAATTCTGTTAGAGGGACAGGATTTTAGAAACTTGTAAATAGCCTTTAGAAAACAGTTTTTTAATTTGTGAACCCTTATATGACACACTTTGTCAAAGGCTTATTTGTCAAAATATGTTTTCTGTTGTAATGTAATTTGCTAATTTAATGATCAGATTTAATGTTTGGTAAAGACATGATTTAGAAGTGGCTTCTCCAGTTGAAATTGAACACAAATTTTCTTATTGCATTATTAGCTTCATACATTTGACGACCTCGTGGTGTTAAAGATCTGAATCCCCACCATTGATGTTTTGCGTTGTAATCTCGTCTTGAAAATTCTTCAAAAGTATTTGAAAATCGTAATTTATTGTCTAAATTTTTTCATTTTTCTATAGTTCTTGATGATAACAGTCGTTCTTCCGTGGGCCTTTCTATCGGGATATTTAGCATCGTAAAAAGAGTAGTTTGCGATTTTTAAGTAATTTTTGTTAATGAAATGAGTCTCCGAAATCACAATAATATCAATGTCATGTTCACTGAGGAACATTGCAATTCTTGGGATCTCTGTTCTAAACCATTAGCATTCCAAATTGCAACTTTTTTTTATGATTTTATGGTTGAATTTTATTCGCCAAGCATGTATAAGAAGGTTCAACATAGTATCCATTCTTGTCAAAAGTTGAAGCATCATTTCTACAAGCTTGTTTCTTTACATTTTCAGCTTTTTTTGTTGTAAAGAATAATAATATTCACCAGTCTGTTGTGTACGACTGCCCGAGGCTTCTGTAAATGACACGTTTGGCTTTACCAAATTATTGTTATTACTAAACTGTTGAACGTTATGGAATGTTTTTTCTCAATTTCGAATAGAGCTTTTGTTGCAGTTGATTGCGGACAATACATCCATTGTAGCTGGCGGGGTGGTTTCCGTCGCAATTTACGTAACTGATCTGTTATGTAATAATAATTACAAATGATAAAGGAGATTTTTAACTTAAATATATTATGATTCTTGTGAACTTTACGAGATTATTAGTTATATGAGACAAAGGAAATAAAAAAAAAAAAAAATATATATATATATATAAGAAAATGTTATAAGAAAATTCACTACATCAACGAATGATCATAAATAAATATGGTTGAAGCTGGTCGAAAGTGGAACTACTTCGTTTTAGGGTTTGCACGCCACCTAGCGACCACCCGAAAAACGCATTATTTTGATCATGTAACGACTGTCTTTCTTAGTGAATTATATTTCTTAATGGATATTCTTAAAATGTTTTGTGTCTCATTAATACTCATAAGCGAAAAATACGTTTTTTTTTTTACAGAATGTGTTGATGAATGGTGTATAATATAATTTGATCGATCCGTATAGTATCGTACTGTAATTGCAAGTTCCTATTCTGGGCAAGTTGTAGATAGAGTCCGATATTCGCGTAATTGCACGTCAGTAGAATATTTTAAAATATAATCGTAACACAAAATATTAGACAATCTTCTACATGTAGGATTGTTATAAATCATCGTACATATTCACCGCTCGCGTCACTCAATCAACAAAAAGGAAAGAAACTTTCGCTACTCTCCGGTAATGGTACGGGACAGGTTTTTACAACAGGTCCCTTCAGAGTTCCCTTCGCTGTTTTTAACGTTGCACTTGCAACTCGACTGCCATTATTGTCGGCACCTTTATGCAGTTTTACAATTCGTCCCGCATTAGCTAATTATTCGGAGAAACATTATCACCTTTTATCATCACCAACGTGCTAATCTTGAAACTTGGTGAATTTATGGTCAATTTATTATATACGTTGTTGCAAAGTATGGGTGTACTCCTTCGCAGCATTTCCAAAAGTGTCATTGTTGTATTTGTTGGAAACATTATATCCGTGATAATTTATTAATTTTTTTATCAAATAAATTGATGTCAAGAACGGACGTGATAGGCCGTCCAAATTCAAAAGTCAGCAGATAAATAGTAAAAAATTCTTCGTAATTTAAAGTAATATTATTTAGTACGTATAAAATATATCGCGTTAAAAAAATTAGTTGATATTAGATCTGTTACCAATTCGAAGTAAATTGCTTTACCCGAAGAACATGTAAATGCACAAACGTATACTTTGATTTATTGCACCCACATTCCTTCTTGTCTTTAGGCTCAAAGCACGTACCCCGCATACAATCAACTGCAGTCACATAGAAGGAAGTATTTGCATTTACTCTCTGTGATGGGAGATCTACCATTAATTTTATTTATAAAACGCAACGCAGTTACTTATTATTTGTGTACAAAATTGTGTACCTGATGTTGTCTAACAGTTTTGTCTTATTGTTGCCAATATCATTTGTGGGCGCACAGTTCACTAAGCTTTTATGATTCCTTTAAAGAATTAGTTTTGTTAGAATGTGTTTGCCATTAAGAATTGTAGATGTTTTGCATTGTAGGGCATTGTGGAATTGTTCACTCCACCTCCAACCCTTAATGAACCCTTTTTATCAAAAAAGAATGATAATTTCAACAACTTACATTTGACCTTTCAACTGTTTCTTAATAATTAGTTTCCTCGTATACTATACGTGCTCTAACAAATCAAACTTTTCATGATGAATCACAGTCAAAATTTTACTTGTCATTAGCATTTTCTGGCATTTTAATCATTTTAGACTCTACGTTAGAACGGTTAGAACCCAGGTGTCCCTTACAACGCTTATCCACCGTGCTATCATAACGTGGAATCTAACCGTATACTCCCATGTGCAACCTTTTGTGAAATTTTCAATTTCATCAGTGCGATTGCTGACAAACGTTTTCAGTTCAGCAGGGTGATTCTTTAGTTAACAAAGTATACTACCTGTGAATTTCAAGTCGTCAAAAAGTTCGCAAGTCGTAAATCGTAGTACGTCTAAGGGGGGACTATACCTTCGATTTTCCACATATTAATCTAACCTGTACTATAAGTTCGTTATTTTTAGATCGCAACATATTAATTTAACTTGTGCTATAAGTTCGTTATTTTTAGACCGCAAATAAACGCATGTCCCGTATATATGCATATTTCGAGGCATCGCAGTTCAATGTCCCCAACTGAAAATTCCCATCATATTAGGTCCCATGCGGGAATTTGACGTGAAATCCCATACATATACGGAAATGTCGTTTTTTAGAATCAAAGAAAATTCTAGGATATCCAAGAATTTTGTTCATTCCAAAATACAAAATTTTCATACATGGGGTTTCAAGTCATATTCCCACATGGGAATTGTCAGTAGGGGATCTATTCACAATGACCCGGGAAGATACGCATTTTGGGATCTGTATATTATTTAATACTGATAACTCATCGTACAAAAATGAGAATCTTATACGTTTTTTGGAAATACTATAAATAAGTCTATATAAGATTTATGACTTCTCGTCGAATTTAATGAGGTCCTTATAGTCAAAGTGTATTCACTTTGGCCTTTTCGTTTTAGTCGCAAAACTATACATACTCGAAATGATATATACAACGCAGTTCTCTGAGCGAGACGTACAGCACGCGACGAATGTTTTGTAAAAAGCGGCGATAAACATTTCTTAACGCGTCTGAAGATAATTTGAAAAGTTTCCGCACTTGGCGTATATAGCTTGTACCGAAGAAAATAATCCGCGCGATTCGAAATACTGGCGGAGGATCGAGCTTTTGAAAAAATTCCATTTGAAAATTCCATGCCTCGACGTCTATACATTACGTTATTCTTTAAAAGCCGCAGCGAGAATTCGTATTTTCATATGCAAACGGCGATAATTCATTCGCACACATTTTCCGAAGCTTGTATAAATTATGCGTCCGTCTCGGAAATTTTACGGTTCTATAGTGTACTCTCGGAGCGACACTCGATCGTTTTGGCCGTTATCTATATATATAACACCCAAATTGCCGGACGGGAAAGAAAAGTGCATTATATCGGAAATCCCCGAGTTTCGTCGATCCTCCTCCCTGCCCCCCCCCCCCCCCCCCCCCCCCCCCCCCCCCCCCCACCCCCCCACCATACCGTATACAGATCACAATCGGATCGATCCTCGTCGTACGCACGGCTTATATACATCTCAATAATAATAATCGAAGCAAGAGAGGAGAATTGCACTCTTGCTCCCACCAACTCCTTCGCCAAAAGATCGCTTTATATATATATAAAGCTTTAGCCTTATAATGCGCGTGAACACTCGCACATCGTAGTTTACCACTGCGCGAGAGTGGAGTCGTGCGTGCGTCAGAGGCTCGTGCGGTTTACGTGGAGGAAAATATACCAGTAGTCGAAAATACACCGTCGCCGTTCGTAAGCCCAGATCATACACCACCACCAGACGGCCTACCAAGCCAAATGGACGCAGTGATCCCCAGCGCACTCGAGCCGGCAAAGAACCTGAACAATAGAAACCTTATAGCGCGGACCTAACTTTGGAGAGTGCATCGAACCTATACACATCGAGGCGTCAAGTTCGATGCGGAAAAGCTCGAAAGCTCCGATCCATGAGATGAGCGGTCAATCGCTCACGATCGCCGCCGGGATACACATCAGGAGCAGACACCGGAAAGTCCCTGTCGCGTTATGAGACCCGAATGAAGACGTCGCCTCCAGTTCTTTGTATATATACATATATATTATTCGCATATATAGATCTATGAAACAAGTGTGATCCTTAGACTGTGATATTTCGGCGCGAGGAAAGTATATACGTAACGAAGAAAGATGACAGAGTGAGTATACTGCCTTATCATTTTAAACAATTTCGTGTATATACCGTCCGATTAAAGAGCCCGGCGTGCGTTGCTTTGACGATCTCGCACGCGTTTTCACGTCAAAACATCAGCAACGCGACGCAATTATTTATGGCCTGGACAACTTGGATGATACAAGTATATTACAAGTCGATAGTTTGGATAAACATTGGAATCATCCCGTTGACTCGACGCCGTGTACGTTTGTGTATATACTGCACGGTGGATTTTGAAAAATGCGCATGCGAACTTGAAAACGGAAACGTGATCGATGTCTAAATTTAAATCGGACGGGTTGATAGTGAGCTGATTCTCTGATTCGCTCGATAACTATTATCAGTGAATGTTGCTCCAACTTTCACCGTGATTTTGACGCTCTTCACTACTCTCCGACAAAAACCATCTAAAAATTATTTCATTTTTTTAATGACGCCATTTATATTGCATAAGAATGGGACAGAGGCCTGTGAAAAGTAAAAAAAGAACCGGCACGTGACTATTTTCTGCATCATGAGAAAGTAATCGTGACGAAATGTAGTTCAATGTTCGTCAAAAACCGGAAAGTTCGTAATTTCGTGTCAAGGTTACAAAAAAAAAAAAACGGTATTTTCTGAATTTTGTTTCCCCTGGTTATCGATAAATTTTAATTAACGATTCAAATTCAAATCGAAAGTCATTTATCTACATGCTGTAGTTTTCATATTCATTTAGCCGCGATTATTCGTTAAAAATTTAAAGTTTCGAATCAGTGGCGCGTCTTACGCTATACAGCTGCCGAGTTGCATGTGCGAAACTAAAACGATCGATAGAATTGCACCCCTTTTTCTAGGTTCGCGCCAAAGTTGCATCAGGTATCTGCTATGATTAGAGTCCAATTGAGGTCCTATAAAATATTTACAGGTGTTTATATGCATTTATATTTATTTTTTTTTCTCCTCTGCGAAAGGAGGAGAAAAAAATATAATATTTGTTTAGTGATGATAACATTTAAATATTCCTTGATCTATTGAATTGTGCAGCAAGAAATATAGAGAATGAATAAATGAAATTTGTTTGAAGTAATTATCGAATGTTAAACTATAATAATTTTGAATGATTTTAAAAGTAACCATGTTTGAACTCCTCAGAGGGATATATATATATATATATATATAAGTGCATTATTTGCATCTCTTAAGGTATTCATAACATTACATAACAGTTAAAGAAAATATTATTTAAATATAAATTTCAATTAAAGTATTTTTTCTTTACATTATTAAAATATGCATTGAATCATTTGTTATTTCGACACGTGATATTAAAAATGTAAAAAAATGTTTATTGTCCAATACGAATTTTTTAAGCGAACATTTCAGAATTTATTTGAAGAAATCTTAGATCATAACATTAAAATAATATATTATAATACCATTAAAAATCCATAGAAGTTTCTTTAACAAAATGACGGCTCTGAAAATAAAAAGTTACTGTAAAAATCGTACTTTATAATCGTACTGTAAAATAAAAGTTTTCATTAGACGTGAAAAGTCATGAGATATATATATATATATTGAAAATAGGTACAATTTTGAAAAAAAGCTTTTAAAGTTTGAGAACATAATGTAAACCATAGCCTCTAACTTTTGGCGACATTTCAGAAAATGCATTTTTATTTTTTTTTCAATTTGATTTTTTAGATTAAAATTAACATTTTTTAATAATTGACATTTTCAAAATTCTAAACATATGTATCTCCTTAAAATGCATTAAAATTATACACGATTTTGAAGATAAACCATTAATAAAAAGAAAACAAAGATTTCTGACGAAATAGTTATTTTTGTAAAGTTGCGCTCTATATATCGCGCGATCGCCCGAGGACGTAAAATTTTACGCCCTACGTGCGTACATTATATTTTGTCATGGTTGACGGAAAGAAGCGACCAAAATCAACTTTACGCCCTCAAAACGGGCCATAAAAGTGGACTTCCCGCCTATATACTGTGGCGCAATAGGCTTCTATGAGAATGCTACACGTGACAAGTAACAATTAAATTAAATTAAATTATTTTGTAAAAGTCGGATTTACTGGTTTAATTTCATTTTTCGGAACTTTGCAATTTATTTCATTATAATTATCAGATTAATCTCTATGAATATTCCTGGAGCCACCTACTTTTCTGTAGCGAATGAGGTCAATAAAATGCATTTTTCCTAAGACTACGTTTTTACTGACCTTTATGAAAATATTAAGATAGGTTTAGGTCTATTGTTTATACAAATGTTACTATTTCTATAATATTAATATTATTAGATAACATTAGATTTCGTTTCGATTAACTTACAAAATTTCTATTATATTTTTAAAATTCAATTCCAATCTTGGATTTACTTTAAAGTTAAGTTTACAAAATTGTAAATTAATGTATTTCAAACATGGGCATTCAATAAAGTCGACATGGAGAATCATGTTTGATACGAAATCATTATTTGGAATGCAATTCGAAAAAAAAAAATATCAATTTGCTGACTCTTATGGAAATTACAAAATGTTTTAAACTTTCGTTTTGAGTGCATATACTCTAGAAGTAAAAAGCAAGTATATATGTATAGTTCGTTAACTGTCATTATCGATAATTATCATTCGTCAGTTTCGTAAAACATCTATCAGCAAGCAAAATATTAGAAGAAAGAATAAAATGATTCATTGATTACACACTAATCTACCGAAATATTTGAAGATGATCGGCGATATCGAGATAATATATATATATATATGTATATATATAGTTCTTTGAAAGTCACGTATATTTCAGCATTAATTAATAATCGGCGTATAATTACGATAATTACGTGCAATTATAATAGTTGTTAATAAGCTATGTGGTCATTCGTTACATACACTTGCGTATTTCTTATCTAAATCGATCATTCCGCGGTAAATCGTAAATTAAGTATTCCAATGTAACATGACAAATAAAGAACCACATGGTGCAACACGGGCGTAAAATTGTGCTTTACTCGCATCTCGCAATCGCACGAAACCGGAAAGTTTACAAAACTTCCTTTACGTATATACTATTTCAAAAAAAAGAAATGCATAAAATACCTTTTTGCGCCTCGGTGCATAGAAAATGTTATCTTTTATACAGAACCAATCTTAAAACGATGTGGGTTTTTGTATCATTCGACTAAATAATTAAACGTGTATATAGTTATGAATTATATCATTCAGTATGAAATCTGACGAATAAGGATGATTAACTAATGTGCATGTATATACGTTAAAAATTTCATTTTCCTTTACGGTCTGGGACTAATGAAAGTGCAAGTCAATATTTCTGTATCTATATTTAACTATAGTCATAAGCCACCAAGGGCCTCCTCGAATCCATCCGCTTTAACGTCGCCATAATTACCTCTCACGGAGAGTAATTTTCCTTTCTCTTCAAAGGAACGCATTAATAATTCAATCAATCAAATTTTATTTAACATTAGCATATATAATTTACTCATTTTCTGTTTTGTTCGTACTGTATTATTGACGATTAATCTGCTTAACAGAACACAGTCCCTGGAAGGTTTTCATTGACAATTTATGCGCCATAAAAATCAATAAAACGATATGAAGGCGAAGTACACGCCTGTGTATTGGCGATAGTTGGGTACTGGCGAATCGGAGGGATTCGAAAAAGAAAGTACACGAGAGGTCTGTTCATTAATTGTAGTAACGAAATAGCATTCCGACCGATATGATTCACAGCTTGCGATAATACAATCATCGAGAACTCTCCGCAACTGTCCAAGCTTCCACTTTTTAATAAATCGTCTGGAAATTTCAAACTGAAGGGTGCTAACATTTGAACTTTTACTTTATAATGATAAACGTTTATTACAAACAAGATTGCATTCGAAAACCGTTGAATTCAATATAAGAATTCAGTAATTTACATTTTAATTTTATTAAAATGATAATGGCTCTATATTCTGTGATTAAGAGTGAAATTCTTTTCTCTTCATTAAAGAATATTATTTCCATCGCGTTACATTTTTCACTTTGAATGCAGACAATAATTCTGCAGATTGTAGAAAATTAAAACAAGAATTTAATCTTAATCGCAACTAAATTCGGAATAATGGAAAAATGTCAATACAGTTGGAATTTTTTCTTTTACAAACTAAGCATTTATTCAAGAAAATAAGCATTTTTATAACACACACACGCACGCACACATACTGATATATATATATATATATATATATGCTGGTATTGAATAATCTCTTGGGCGACACTGATGTACAACGCCTCAAAAAGGTACGGAATGATCGTCAAGATCCTAAAAATAGGTTATCTTAAGGAGCTTTAAAAATATAGAGAATATATAGTTACCGACTTCATCTTGAAAGTAAAAACCTTAGTAGAAAATATAAGACCAGTTTATGGCCATTTTTTCTGGACTCGATTACTTTTACCATCGAGGCCAGAATAATTGGGCAGAGGGAAAGTGCAAATTTAAAATAATTTTCTCTAAATTGTATTTTTCTTTAGCTCCCGGTATTTCTCATTGTAATTTATCGTGTGTATTGTGTGAAATATCAGTACCTGAGCATAAAATTTATAAAAAAAAAAAATCCAATAATTTTGAATTTGCACTTTTTTTACTTTTTAGATTAGGTCGGTACACGTTCCAGTTTAGACCCACCTTAAATCAAACATTGATAATCGTTTCCTTTTTTTCAACGCAGCCCATTGCTTAATGTTCATTGTGAAATATATATTATTTTCAATTGTGTTGGAAAAAAATAAAACAATAAGGAAAGCCTACTTCCATTTATTTACATAATCTAAAGCCCTACATTTTTATATCTAGTGCTGCAATTGTGTCTCGTTTATTTATCTACAAATAAATGACGAATGGAAAACACCTGTACGTATCTTATCCAGTTTGGTGTCTTTAAGTATTACGCCATTTTACGTGCACAATACACACGATAATTTTTACTTGCGAAATCTCATTAAATAAAATTTGATATTTTTTTAATACTAAAGCTAAATACCTATTATACTATTGAACTATCCCATTTTAAAAGGTTCACTCTTGATCATGAAAACAATTGTATTTACTGATAAGTGTATACGGTTGCAATATTTTAAACCGCCTTGAAACGTCAGGTTTTCAATTCAGATGTGGTATTTCCATTGATATTTCTCTATATGGAGGGAATCTTATAAAATTCCACTATTTAAGACGTATTTTCATAAGTAAAGCTTCCTATAATTTTCATAAATTTATTTTTAATTCAAATTTTTTGCATTCTTAATTCGCTAATTGTCTCTTGGAATTTGAGAAAGAAATGTTTTTGAATTCTTTAAATGTAGAATGTGTTTCAAGAATACTATGAATAGAATATTTTTTCAACAATTCGAAGAATTTATGAATTTTCTGCCAAGTCTGAATATTAATTAATTCCAAGTGCAAATCTCACCCTTGAAAATGGTTTATCATAAAATTGTCATTTCTTTTATATGTCTTAAAAATAATTTGTTTCCAAAAGTTGTCATATTTTATTGTAAATGATGTTCACTAGAATTTTTCGAGAATTGTATATACTATGTAGAATTATTACCTTCCCAGAATCATTTTTTATTTATACTTTTCTTGTTCCTAAGCTCGGTTGATAATTGTTCTACTTTAGAATCCTCGCAATAGTGATGAGTTCATAATTTAAAATAATTATAATTTCAGAATCATGTGCAATCTCTTATTCAAAAGAAACAAACGCACAGAAATGTTCTATATTTAATAATTTTAGATAAGACAATCAAATAAAAAAATTTTACAATAGAAATATTTTAAATTTTTCGGTATAAAGCAATTTTGTCGTTCAATTTTTGTGCATGATTTAACGCGTATAAGGGCATTAAAAGAAGAGAAAGGGAATAAATTAAAAAAGTAGAAAACAATGTTGAAAATTCCTTAAAATTGGAATTACATGATGAAAGCATTATCAAATATCATCTTGGTACAAAATCTACCTAATTATACACTCGAGTATAGCAACTTGTTGAAACATAATGTCGTCGTTAAATACGGCGGGACATTATTACTGCATGTATGTTAATTATATAGGGTTGAAACTAAACGTGAAATGCTGTTCAGTCAGGAATAAATGACGAATACGCAGATTGTATTCATTACGAATGACGAAGTAAAAAGTTTTGTAAACAAATTTCAAAACTTTTTATGTTCAATAGAAAATAATGTTGAAATTAATTACATTATTTGTCCTTAAGACGACTACATTTGATTTAAAAGTCTTGCGTATAAATAATTACTGAAAATAGTAGTTATTTTTTAAACTCATAACGGTTGGGTTCAAACATTTTCTTGTCTTAATGTTGTTTAATGTGTATATAAATTAATTATTTTGATATGTATATTATTTTTACATATATTATTTTTATTAATGTAATGGGTTTTTTAATATTTATTTTTGTTTAGTCCAAGAAAAATATTATATTTGCACACACACACACACACACTACTTGTGCTTCTACGAAATCCTTTATGACGTACGAGCTAATCGCATTGACCTTGAATAATCATATTTGAGTTCCATGTACTCTTAAATTAGAGCTTTGAAAATTTGGTAATAATATACAATAATTATCCAAGACTACCATAATGTACTATAGGTATTCTATTAATCATTGCCTTTTTATGTCTAATTTTTCGGAATTTTTCACAACGCAATTCAAGTATCAATTCACTATAAAGTTAGTATATATTTTTAATGTTATTGATTTTCTCATTGTGTTTTTGGACAAATGCGTAAGATTCATCACGTTTTTCAATGCCAATTTGTACAATTTTTAATCATTAGTACGTTATTTTCTTACGCACAAATTTTGGACAACATTGAATTATATGACAGATTAAATTTATTTTAATTAATGTCAATTTTGATTATTAATTGCAATTCCTTTTCCGTTTTGTTTTTTTTTTTTTTAAGTGAAACTTTTCACAAAAAATGTTGATTATTCCTTTTATTCCATTTTTTTAATACTATCAACCGTTTAAATTTTGTGTTTTCTTTTTTAAGACTGTATTGCCAATTGACATTGTAATATTTTATAATGTAAACTTAATATACGCATGTACCTACCAAACTGTATAGTTACATTTTGATAATAATGGATACAGGACTTTTTGAAATATTGTTTATCAATTTTTATGGATTCTCTTGATTAATTTTAATTTTAGTTAATGTTATTTTTAAAAATATAAACTAAAAATTATTTATAATTATTCACATAGATTTTGTAATTTATTACACTTTTTATAACAATCCTATAAATTTCGAATTTTTAATTTAAAAATGTCTAAGATCACGTACTCGACAATGACAACAAAATAAAATTCTATTTAAGCGCCTTCGGTGTCTTTCATTTCTTATTCAATGAAAATAAGAGTATTTTTCGAGCAACAAGAAACATTAAGAGGTTTACATGTTGTTTAACAGCCAAGAAATACGGAACATATCAAAAAAGATGCATAACCTCGTACATTATTCGTCTAAAAATAAGTAATTTCATGTCTGCGAGAAAATGAAAAGTCACTTAGTAGTGTCTCGTGTAGTATATCGATGTGGAAAATTTTGGAAAATTTAATTTAATAATAAAAAATAATCGTCAGAATTTAATTTTGTAATCGAAAAAGTATATATTTTGTTTAATAATCAAAGAAATCAGATAAGGATGGAAGGTTGATTATATTAATTTTAGCGATACATTCGTTTAGAGTTGAATCTTTTATTTCGCGACAAGATACATCGTTACATCGTTTTGAAAGGAATAATATACATATATATATATAGGAAGCTTCCCATTAGCGAAACATGTTATTGCATATATTCAAATGTATGCTCACGGGGTCGCAGTGTTCCATAATTGCCGATAATTTCCAATGCTATATGAATATAAAATTTAATTGAATATTTATTATTCAACTTGTTTCTATTATCAAGTTTGAATAAGCTACATGTGTCAATATATACAGCAATACTGTATATACTTATTTACAATGTTCTATAAAATACCCCCAAAAGCTTTATATCGTAAAAAACTTCAAAGTTTAGTTTCAAATATTCAGCAAAATCAACAGAATAAAGGGAAAATCCCATTCGTAATAAACAATATGATTCGTTTTTTTTTTGAAAATTTTTTCTTTGAGGTAACTGTTTTGGGTCGGTATTCATATACTACAGTATAGTTTCTTGTACTTTAAGTATAGTAAAGAATACTGTTCGACATGCGTTTATACTGAGATAAGATAATTGTTCAAATCTTAAACTACGAAATCCGTCAGCTGTTGTATGATGGTGGCAAAAATGAAAATGAAAAATAAAGAACACGCATTTTTGCGTAATCTTCGCATCAAAGTTTGGCTGTGAAGTATTTTATTTGAAAGTAAATGAAGTCAATAAATCCATTGCATGTATAGTACATTTGCAATCATATCCTGACATTGTCAGTTTTTCATAAAATTTAAGAAGCAACAAAAATTATCAGGAAATGTTGAAAAATTTCAGTCGTTTGACGTGAAAATGACACGATCCATTCAATTACAGTCATTGAAATAAAATAAAATTAAATATCGATTAAACAATGCTTCGAAAGTATTGACGTAGTGAAAATTGCGATTGAACAAAAAAATTTTACCTAAAAAATCTTTTTTATTTGGATATTTAAAAAAATGTTTTTCGAAAATTTCGCCTACGCCACTCGACATATAGCGACCCCAAAATAGTCGGTATTCATTTCGATTTATTTACATGTTTATTTTGCAAGTGCCGTTACGTTGATTAATTCCGTAAAGTCCGCACACTTTGGCGTTAAAGGGTTAATTAATTGATCTTATTCAATCCGTCAATTTCACTTATCGATTGCGTTCATATCTTTTTATCCATTTACATCTGATGGCGATTCAATAATGCATATATCACACATATACAGACCCATTTATTATCGGGCACGTGATGCTTCCAGCGATTCAATAAAGATCCATATTTGTGCATGGATTTAACAAGCTAGCCTAAATAATCATCCTATTTATAGAAAAGGAAAGAAAAAGAAAGCATTCGCGCCCCAATCACGCTAACAACTTTGGATTCAAACGCGACGCCATAATATATAGACGCTTATTACTTAAATTGATCCAGAGCTGAACAATTACACAATGTGGTATCCAGAATAATGTTTCATATTTGATGGAAGAATATGGGATCCCATATGGGAATTTTCAGTAGGGATTGACACCTAAACTATATATATATGTATATAACGTTTACATATATATATATGTAACGAAAGTTACCCACGTAGTATATCGTCAAAATCAGCGGTAACATTTGTAAAAGATAAGGTTATAAGTCTTAAATTAACACCGTATGATGCAATTGGACTATTAATATAAGGAAGGATTGAATATACAAAGTGCGAGGTTCTGGCTGGATGATGCGAGATTGTAATTGGCAGATGCGCTCGTTGTTTGAACGCGTGCCGCGCGGGTATATATAGTCGAAAATAACTCGCAACATATATAATCAGTTTGCAAACATAAATGAAGGTATATATATTCCAACAACAATTGACTTAGGCCGCCACATTTGATTATTGACGTTTGATAGATTGGTAACACGGGTGCTAAATGAACAAATCAATATTTTCGACTTGGCCCGTCAAAGTGCCACTGGTCTTCATAAACAACTTGATTTATTCTTTTTTTTTTACTTCCTGGAAAATAAGGAAGTGCAGATGCTACAGCTTTAAGAATTTTGCTTCGATATTATCGCAGTTGTAAATGTTTTTTAGATATAAAAATAATCGCGACCCGAGCGGTAGGAATGACGTTTGGTATTTTCTGATACTTTTTCATGGCGATGCCTCGATATATATAGGCGATTCTCGAATTATGAACTTTGAATTACAGTTCAAGTACAAATTAAGTATTGGATGCAGATGCCGACATCACAGTCTATTGTTCTGCAGCAACATAAATGATCCCTAAATGTTGTTCTAAAATACCAATTTAAAGATCACAAACTGGTAAAGACAACTCGGAAGACAAACTCTGAATTATATAGCGATTCTTCAAGAAAATCCAGCTGCGATTGGCACATGTACAGAATTATGTAGAATATAAATGAGATATTAATGTCAAATTCTTTGAATCGGATGGTCGATAACGTAAAAAAGACAACTGTTAAAAATAAATTCTTAACATTTCCTAAACCAAATGTGGATATAGCCTTCATCCAGAAAAGAAAACAGACTCCGATAAGAATTTTTGAAGAAGTCAAGATTTGATGCATGCCACCATATTGGATGACATAGTTAGCGTGTAATCGATGCGAATCAGATTATCATTGTCTTGGCACTCGATTCTTTTTTTCATGAGAATTCGGAATTTGATTCACTGACATCCCACTTAAAAATAATGTAGAAAATGTATATGATTTAAACAGCGTCTTTTGCTATATCTTATCAATTCGATTTTGGGGATTTGAGTTTATGATCCAGAAATTTTTCAGCATATTTTTTCATATCTGTGAAAATTAACTTGGTGATTCGGTTCACTTTAATAACCGGTGTTTTAAATCATTGTAATAATATTGAACTCCGATGAAGATCTGAATTATCAATCATGTAAAATACCTTTTTTTCATCGAATTTTTATTCTTTGTGCATATGAAAATTTTTTTGATAATTTCGGACGGAAAATATATATGTATGTTTTTTTATGCTTTTCGTTAGACTCCAACATTGCGAACTTCAGCATCGTTAATAATCAAAAATTACTTCCAATTGTGTTCTAGCCTAATAGATATATCGCATGTAAATATTTCCAGATAAAATCAACCAAAGCCTTCAAAAGGAATAAACCATTTTTAAATGGTTATTGCACAAATAAATACAATAAAAAATTCAAAAAATGTTGCACAGTGTTGGATAGACAGGGCGACATCATTGTGGTATCCAAAAATATCTGAAATTCGTGGTAAATATATTGCCTGTACTGTCAAACGGAAAACAAATTTATTTTACGCTTGGCAAAATTCCTTTGGCAAAAATCATTTTTCCCGAAGGTTTTGTTAAGTTCTGCACAAATATACTTATTATCATTGAGCTAATGCCAAATGCTTCAATACGTTGTCGTTAAATTATTTGTTAATGATGATTTTACATAACCTGAAGAAGTTGTTATGTTAAATTGCGTGAAAAGCGATAATTGATTTGAACATCTGAAAATCAACAAAATTATAATCGCCAGACAAACATCAAGATTTAATTGTATTGTTTTCCAGCCACCTATTCCGTTTTATACGACAAAATATGTACGATGATGTGTAATGTTAAAAACCGTCATTTTCTTTTAACTTTGTTTAAAAAAGAGATCAACTTCAATAAAATTAGATATTAAACGTTTCAACGAACTTACGAGGTTCGAAAATCTAAATCGAGCTCAAGCTTAAAATCGCACAGAATCACGTGTACACTTAGTAACCTCGATGAACGTTTTAGTTCGATCCACATAAAGGTTTCTCACGCAAAAGATGACTTTTACGCGAATCATTCCTCGAGGATCTTTGTGTGCACGTGCTGTATTACTCCTTTGTCAGCTGCCTTTCATACTTCTTAATTCTGATGAATTTCACCTATTTAATTTGCCTCCAGCACTCAATATACGTAATTGTAACGATTTGCTTTGTATCTATATATAATCGAGTAACTCGTATAGCGTAATGTTTATACGGTCATTGAAAAAGAAACGTAAACTCCGTTTATAAGAAGACAAAAAATTACTATATTTTTCTTCCGTTTGTTTGAAATAAACGAATGCGCGTATTACAATATAATGACAACATTTTTAAAGATTCGAGCGTAATATCAGTATTTTACTGATTACGGGAAACCAAGCTGCGTATACGTTTCTTGTTCCATGCATACGTATATATATGGAAACACGCAAACAAGCGAAAACAAAATTACGAAACAAGAGCAGCCACGCCGCTGATAATAAAGCAACGACAGACAGTTAAAAGTTATTTTATTTTTGTAAACAAACTATAACGCGTCTCGGCGACAATATCAGCTCGCCACAGTTTAAAAAAAAAACAATACAATACATTATAGAAAGCTCAAAGTACAAGAAACCATATATATGTATATATATAGAGAACCTAACTGGCACCAAATGTCCGTAACGTTTTTGAAACGCTTTTAAAACGTTTCATGTCTGCGATGTTTCCAAAACGTTTCTGAAACGTTTCAAAAACGTTACAGACATTTTGTGTCGCTTGGGAGAGAAATAAAGCCGACGTCATTTTGTTCTGTATATATACACCTCGGTATAGGGATTTCGTAAAAATTAAGAAAATTCACCTTTGATGGAAGGATAATAATAAGTTATTAAGAATTCACCTTGTATCGTATACTTTTCTAATATAATTGTCTTCGTGTGATGGAATAAATATGTCACGCCTGGTCGTGAATTATTATTTACTTTTGTAATCGCGAATAAGATAAGAGCCGCAGTAGCTATATAGACGTTCGATTGCAACAATAACGCAGCCGCTCTGAATCGTCACATCAATAAACGTCCTTACGCAGACATATGGGCGCCGGATTTTATAATAAAGGCTATACATTTCAATTGTTCTTTGAATTTTATAAAGATTTTAACGAAATTGTCTTTGACTAACAATAAATTATACAGCTTTTTTTTTCTTATCATATATATAGCTCTCGCAACGATGGCGCGGCAATACTTTTCATATAAAATATAGACATCTGCAGCATAATATATATAATACATACGCAATATATAAATATAACAATAACTTTTATTTCCTAGGAAGTAAATTTTCTTTATCTCCGCGAGTGCGGTTCGTGCAGAATTAAACATCCGCTGATAGATTGAAAAGGCTGTATTGTATCCCGTCGGGACAGGAATCTTCTCAGCGTAATATATATATAAATACCCGCAATAATTCATTAATTTCATTGACTTTCTGAGAAATAAAATGTGAAATTTAGAGTTTAAAATATGAAAAAAAAAAAAATAAAATATATTCGAGCGGCTCAATTTTTACTCCAAATTATTTATCGCCTTAAAATATGAACGAACTATACCTGTCTATTCGTTTGAATTTCAGATAAATATACATGCATCGCAACAATTAGTATATATAAAAAGACGATTAATTTAAAGATTAAAAACATTTTTAAAAAATGTATTATTATCACAGATTGGTCGCGGCATTAATTAGCTGCCATTGCAGATAATTGTATAGTTTAGATCATCTTTATGATTTAATCATTGCTTTTAAGATTATCGCAGACATATTTTGAGTGATAAACGTATTTAACAGGAAAGAGCAAATATTGATATAATATTGGAGAAGCACTGCGATGAAGTTGCGACTTCACCGCAAAGTTTGTCAAACGTATAATAATAATAATGCACATATATCATATATAGTATAGAAGTAATAAAATAGTTTACTGATTATCATTTATTAATGTCGTTTTGTAATATACATGATATTTATTCTATCCATGCTCATGCCCATAATTATAAGTTCCAAAATATCGAACATTTTTACTGAATTTTGTTGAAATATTTTCGCAATTCGGAATCCATTTTTGGGTCCGCCATTTTGAATTTTTTATTTCGGTTATATAGAAACATTTGCGGATCTATAACATTTTTTTATCTCATTATCTCCATTCCACTACGCAATACACACACTTTTATATATACACATATATATATATAATGAATGTAGCTAAATTCATGGTACAAGTCTATCTGAAGTGAAGTACATAATCAATTGTTCTCTTCTTTCTAATGTTTGCAGAAAGAATTCAGTTCCCGATCCAGAGAAAACCTCGCTGGTCGAGCAAACTCATTACCCAAAAATTCAATCGCTAAGTAGCGAAACGACCACCCTTACAGGAAATGGCACGTCCGGGTACCAAGACCCGGAAGCAGGCAAGAGGCCGACGAACGGCAGTGCTGTTAGGCAGGTACTTGCAGCATTGGTTGCTCAACTCGGAACAATTAACACGGGGATGACGTTCGGTTTTTCCGCAATTGCCATCCCTCAAATGCAAGAACCCGACAGCACTTTTCCTATCACCATCACTGAAGCGTCATGGATAGGTATAATGAGTTCTTAATTTTTCAAAGTAAACTAAAAATTTGCTTTAAATTAAACTGTCAAAACAATTTGTATTTATCGTTTAAAAATTGTTTTTATAAAATTTATAAATCTAACAAAGTAAATGTCTTTTACAGCAAGCATATCAGCTATAGGAACTCCAATTGGATGCCTAGTTTCCGGTTACTTGATGGATGTCTTGGGAAGAAAGCGATCTCTAATCATCACTGAAATTCCTGCACTTCTCGGATGGATTATCATAAGTTGTGCAACTGATGTTAATATGGTGTACATAGGACGATTTCTCGTTGGACTAGGCTCTGGTATGGTTGGTGCACCAGCTCGAGTCTACACGAGTGAAGTGACACAACCACATCTACGAGGGATGTTAATTGCGTTTGCCAGTGTAGGCGTCAGTACCGGTGTTCTCATAGAATATGCAATGGGAAGCATTCTTAGTTGGAAAATGTGTGCAACCGTCAGTGCAATTCTGCCATTAGCGGCACTTTCTCTTATGTTTATTTTCCCAGAAACACCATCATATCTCGTTTCTTGCAACAAGCACGAGCAAGCAAGAAATGCATTACAAAAGTTTCGTGGTAGCACCTACAATTTGGATAATGAAATGAATACGCTTATCAACTTTTCAAACAAAAATAACATTAAAAGGCTTACAGGTCCACGAGAAATTATATGCTCATTATTGAAACCAAATGCGATCAAGCCTTTCATGCTACTATTTCTATATTTTCTCATCTATCAATGGTCAGGCACAAATGCAATAACCTTTTACGCTGTTGAAATATTCAAGGATTCTGGAGCAACAATGAATAAATATTTGGCTACAGTCATCCTGGGTGTTGTTCGACTAATATCAACGATAATTGCTTGCATTCTATGCCGGAAATGCGGTAGACGACCATTGACACTAGTCTCAGCCATTGGTTGCGGACTATCGAATCTTGGTCTTGGCAGTTATATGTGGCTAAAAGATTACTGGATAGCCAATAGCATTGTTCCCACTTTCACATGGATTCCTGCATTATGCATATTTTCATATACGATTACCTGCACCCTTGGGTTTCTCGTCATACCTTGGGTAATGATTGGAGAAATATATCCAGTGCAAGTTCGAGGTATCATAGGCGGGCTAACTACAATGTCGGCTCATTGCTTTGTCTTTATTGTTGTAAAAACCTATCCGATGCTGGCAGAGACACTTACAGGCCATGGAACGTTCCTTCTTTATGGATGTATTTCCTTATTCGGTACTATTTACTTTTATATATGTCTGCCAGAAACACAAAATAAGTCACTTCAAGAAATTGAAGATTATTTCTCTGGAAGAAGCAGCACATTGAGTACTGGTAGGATGGGTAATAAACCGAAAGTTTTAGAAATAAAAAAAGGTGACGTGTTACCTTCATGAGAGAACATTATACAGGAAGTATATGCAACTATGAAAGTTAACAACGGATCTTCATAAGCCTGACTCGCAAAATAGAAATTAAAATATACATTCTGTAGAATAATAAATATAACTTGTGATTTATATTTATAAAAACAATTTAACTCGTTTATTTAACTTTAAGTAAAAGATTAGTTTATACATTAATATACATATATTATCAATAATTTTAAATTATATTTTAAGTAAATGCTTTAATTTACGTAATGAAAAGTGATATACTCTAAATGGAGGAGACATTCAAAATGTAATATATTTTTAAAGATAGACTGCCAGAGAATTTTAACATATTACATGTGCGATTATTCTATGCATATTTTATGATTTTTTCTCTCATTTCGTGCATCAACATTAAAAAAATATTTGTTCTAATTGTGGTACTAATCTCTGTAATATGAAAGAGTATTATTTTTGAGACCGTGGTGTATATCTTTATAATTATATATCGTTATATACATATATATACATAATCTGTATATATTAATCTCAAGATATTATTTTAATTAGTTAATATTTTTACACTGTTAATTTAGTTTGTAAATAAATGTTTCTAGAATCCCAATGATATTGTAAAATTATATATATATATATATATATTTATATATATATACATACACACAATAACTTAGATATAAGATATTAAAACAAATCGTATAGTTTTTAAGAAATATTGTAAATACGATAGATCATAAGATTCAGTGCGCAAGATACTTATTTTTATATCAAGTTAAAGTAAATTATTATACTATGTTTATTGAAAAGCAAAGTTGTTCAGTTTCTTACATTCCTTTTTACCATTTACACGTCAAATAAAATATTGATCCTTCAAAAATGGTCAAATGCATTACGAAATGAAAATGAAAGTAAATTTTTGTTGATTTTTACTCACATCAATCACTCACTCAAGTATTTTATTTATAATTTTGTAGATTTTATCCATTTTTCCGGTTTCCGCAATTTATATTTATTATACAATATTCATTCATTTCTTTGTCATTTTCAAAAATTATTAATACTTTTTGGTGTTTTCTTAATTTTTCCTAATATTTTTAAATTTTATATGTTGAATGAAATTACGAATTTTTATAAAGTCAGTCAAATAATTACAAAATGCAATATAACAAAAAATAAAATAAAAATACAAAAACTGCTTTTGGTGGTTATTGCATTGATTTGGTTGTTTAGTGATTGATCAATTTCTCATATATTTAGTTCTGGAACAATTCTAATTCTCATAATTGTCTTTACAAATGCCATAATCCCTTAATAATTTAATTATTTATTTAAGCCTTTTTTAATTTATTTCGGATAATCCTCATTTAATTTTGAACCAATTTCACCGGTATTTTATTGTGGATTAGATGTTATGTAGAATCATCCTTCCATATAGCCCAAATTTTGAAAAAACATTTCTAACATTTCTAATTTACAATTTTACTTGTTGCGTGGTTAGGTCGGTAACTGGGTCTACTTTAGAGCCCTTGAAGATCAAGAAATTAATTCCAAGGAGTAGAATTGAATAGGAATTTGATTATTTACTTCAGAACAGAATGTAAATTTAGTATTAATATTGCAACGAGAAAGCAGAAATAAATAAATATATTTAATAAAATATCATAACATGATGGAAACCCACTGGAAAGTGATTCATCACATATTTTCAAATTTATACATTTTCTGATATTTAGTGATTTTAGTATATTTTTGTAATTGCCTTCTAATGTAAAACTTTAAAATAGGAGAAATAACACCTCAATATACTGAATTATAAGCAAATCATTTTAAATTCTTAATATTATTTATTATTGTAACACAAAGACTTATCTTACATAAACTATTCATCAAGTTTTAAACGGTGTTCACGTCGTCTGCGTCTTTCTGCTTCTTTTTCATCACGTTCCTTCAAAAATTGGCGCATCATAGTTTCACTTACAATTTCTCCTTTCCATTTAAGTGGCAGACGTTCACGCTTGAGGATTGCAAGACGATCTAACACATACTGCTTAGCATCGAAATTAACAGCCTCTTGGTAAATAGCTTGGAGTTCTTCCTGAAAAACTTTCTCTTTGGCAGCATTTCGTCTCTGATTTATTTTACGAAAATAAAACTTGTATTTTTTACGAAACTTCTTCCTCTTGTGTTTCTTCATTTTTTTCCTTCTTATTACAATTAACCTTTCAGCTCTTTTTTCAATTATATTTACATTTGTAGGTATTTCAATTGACTTATTAGGCACTACATCTTCCTTATTATGTATGTTCTGATTGGGATCTTCAATCTGAAAATTTATATTTAAAGGATTTTCAATAATATTATTGATCAGTGTATTGTGCTTTGGAAGGTCCAAATCCACTTTTACACTCCTTGCTGTAAATGTGATACAAGAAGTTTTTGACTCCTTAGATACAAAATTTAAATCAGGTTGCAAAAGAAAGGGAGCAACTCCTTTAATGACTTCCGAATGCTTCGTTGTATGACAATTAGCAACTGGAATATCTAAAATATAAAATAATATTTACATAGTTATACTTTATTAATTTCTAAAAATAGATATTATGTTTGAATCAAATACAAAATACAAAATAAGGTTAGATTAAAGATTTTTTATCTTCAAAATTGTATAACATTTTCTTACTTTGCAATCTACTAATGGTAAGCTGCCGAAAGATCCTAGAGATTGTCTGTAACCCCATTTTCGGTTAATTCAGTTAATTTATATTAACTGTACATTATGTATATGTAGTTTCAACCTGCACGTAATCAAAGGTCTAAACCGCCTAACCTAAAATTTAGTTATCCAATTTCTCTCTCGAGCCGCTCGGGCCCCCTGAAGCCGTAAAGTGGCGCCGCGAAAGGAGCATCGCGGAACTATATATATATATATAAAGCCCTGGAGAACACCATTGATATATATATATATACATAATGTATATATAACTGAGGAGGATCCAGTGGCCTCAGGCTCAGCAGAGCCGGCTGGAGCCGGCAGTCGCTAAAGCATGCTAAAGCGGCTGAAGCTAAAGCAAGTTTGTCGGCTTTCGCGCAGATCATTGCACTGCGATTTTCCATACTTATATATGCGCATGCATACATGCTTATATAGTGCATGTTCACATATATCATGTGTATGTACACATATAAGGCGAACCGCACGTGCCGGGTGTGCCGGCCATCAGAGAAATTCTTGGATTCTTGCGGAATGTCAACTCTTTTTAAGCTCTTTGTACAGTAAATTCACCTGCGGAAATGTGGAGTTCGATGTACTCGGATGTGGTTGAGTGGTCTAAGGTCCTCGATAATGCGAATTGTCGTTTTGTGGCCGGGGATCGATTCCTACTTAAAAAATTTTTTTTTTTTATTATTATATTTATTAAATAATTTTGTACAGTTACTGTATAATATATTAAATCTAATTCTAATGTATAATACAATATTGCGCGTTTATGGGTTTATATATCTGTAATTGTTACATAAAATAATTTAAAAATGCACTATAGAAATAAATAA
>JAPYZR010001693.1:0-34881 GCA_030522945.1 Trichopria nigra
TCGAATAGATTTCCACCAAAAAATTCCCAAAATCGAAGAATTGGAAAAATTTTTGTTGGTGAATTCAATACTTCGCCCGCCTTGCGTCAGGCGAAGTAAAAAGTATTCAAGAACAGGAAATAGGATTTAGAATTATAAAGAAGCATTCATTTTCGACTGCAATGAATACTTCTTTATCATTATTAATTCCATTTTTTGTACTTCAATACTTCTTCATTTACTGGGAAATTCAATTACGTCTTTTTTATACATAAATCCCATACTTTTTTTCGATAAATCGATGATTTCGAGATTATTCGATAATTTCGAGACAATAATCAAGTTACAGATTTTAAGCAAATTTTAATAATTTCTAGGGAAATTTCTTAAAACGCTTAAATTCTGTGACGTAGATTCATAAATTGAAATTTTAAAAATTCTGAAATTCCTTGAAAACGCTGCAAGATACAAATTTCCGGGGTTTCGAAATGACGGTTGTTTATATCGAACCGATTAATAAACTCTACGAGTCAGATTATAAATATCAAATTTTCAAAAATTAAATCTAAATAATTTTCAAAATTCTTAAATAACTCGAGAACGGCAACAGATACTCAAAATATGGCAACATTTTCAAAGTTAACGCGGAAAATATTTATAAACTAACACGTTTCACGAAATGACCACCAGGCGGCGCTCCCGTACCTCGTAACTCGTAACAGGACAAGTATTACCACGATTCTACGTCCATAAATTTTCGACTTATTTACTATACATCCCTAGGTCCGTAAAGTGTACGTGTTCACGCATAACTCCATACTATTAGTCGAGAAAAAAAGGTACCAAAAATATTCGTTATTTTTATGTACGTAGCTTTATTTACATTATTACAGCACTCCGCTTTCCGGCGTATATTTATCTATTTTCATGAAAACAGTTTTGTCGAAATTCACAAATTTATAAAACTGCGTACGCGGCACACCCTTAATGTCGACGATTCTCTATAGTCCGATATGAAAGGGCGGCGAGTGCGCGCATATATGTATATACAAAATAAGAAGGCATTGCTCGAGAAAATGGTTAATTGATGCGCAAAAGTGCGCATGCCCGCAAGGACTCTCAAGTACAAGCTTCACTCGCGGTATTCTATTTACAATTTGTTTGTTCGCTTCTTTTCACGCGATACCTCGAACGAAGTACACCTAGATTTAATTTCTTCTACCGTTGCACCACTCCCGAAACCGCGTTTTCGTCGATTTCGACCAATTTCGATCGTTCTTCGGTTTTGCGACGGAGAGATATCGATAGACGTTCTGTAGTTTCGTGTCGGGTTAGTTGGTGAATTCGTGTCGTCTAAAAAAAAAAATATTGTTCATAAACATTTATCGCCCTCGTTCTTTAAAAAAAAAAAAAAAAAAAAAACGATTAAATATCCGAATAAGAAAGAAGAATAACATTTTGCTCGGTATATTCTATAACGTTTTTGTATATATATTTTTTTAAATTTACCATTTTTTTGTTATTTTGATAGAATAAATCAGAAAAGGGCTACGTGAGATAGCCGAAACGTCAAAAGTTTACTAATTACCAACACCCTTTTACAAAACTTTTGTATAAGACAATCTTATTAAAAAAAAAAAAAAAAAAGAAAAAACGGAAAGGAAAAACTTTGATAATTATTACTTTACCGTTACTTTACATCCTGATAAAGCATGAGCGAATGCGTAGGTCAGACTCCGTTCGACGTGGGATTTATTGTCGGCGGTCTCAACAGGTCGTGATACTGCATCAATGCTTCCCTCAGCGAACGAGAAACTTGCCCGGAAGCCGTTGCAACGGTGCATTCTACCAAGCACGGGTATAGACCGATCAGCTGCTCCCAAACCGATCTCTCGACTGGAAAGACAAGGCATCTTTCAACTTACGCCGTCAACTTTTTAACAATTTCAATCACATTTTTGTCATTTTGAATGCTTTTACCTTTATTCGCGGGCGCCTTTTTCAGAGACACGACGAGGGTCGCTACTGCTTTCAGCACGAATGAGATCTCCGATAATCTGTACCTAGAAAACAATTCTATATAGACTCCCGTTTATTATTCTCACTTCTTCAAAAGTAAGAATTTTACAGAAAGGAAAGCCGAACGATGTTGGAAAAAAAACAAAAATTACGAAACTGAAACATCTTAAGATAATACTCTACCTAGGAAGGGGGCATTTTCCGCTCCGTCGCTCGTCCTCGATGTAACGTTTTAAAACTTCCTGAAACCGATGCAGCAGGGCCGTCACCGCCAATCTACCAGCCACGCCGCCCTCGTCCAAAGACTTTTCAGGGACGAAATTCATGTCGGTGCTTAATCCGTCGAGCAGTGAAAACTGGAGTAGCGTCTCGAAACACGTTTTTGCAAATTCCTCTCGCAATTTAGGCTCACCGTTTTTCTCTGCGTGTAAATGTCACAATTGCACGATTATCGTCATTTGTTTCCTTTTGCGAATATCGTTTATTACGGACTATTTTTTATTCAAAAATTAATATGGCGGAATGATTTTTAAAATTATGTTGTAAATTAAACTTTTTTAAATGTCTTTACTATAAGTATTCGTAATAATTGATGGAGTATAGATATTGAACCAATAATATTGACGATATAAATTAATGACAAATAAATAAACAAATTAATGAATAATTAAAAGTACAATAAGCACAACTGTCGTAACGTGATATTAAGCGTCTTTCGAAATCCAAAAATTTTTCAAAAATTGAACAAGCTTTCAAAAAATTCTGAAAAAATTTCAGCGTATTCTTTGATTAATTCTAACTTTTTTTTTCAGCAACATTTTTTTCGAAAGTCTATCATTTTCAAATAAAAAATTCCTGAACTTTTATTTCAATACTAATTTCCATGCAAAAAAAATGTCAATTCGATCCTCACCGATATTGGTGGTCGTCGCCGAGTGAATGGATCCCTTATTCAAAAGCATTACGACTCGTAGAATAAATTGATGCGGGATGTGCTTGGAATGCGGCAAAACTTCGTCTCTCAGTAATTCCATTACTTGGCAGTCGACAGCTTCGTCCGCTTGAATTTCCTCGACTCCTTGATCGACATTTGCGACGCTACATAGATCCCAAAACATTATCGCGTGAAACATTATCTCTTTCTACTATTATTATTGTGAATACGCCTATTCGTAATGACTAATTGTACGTTCCTATTATTCAACATCTGCATATTTACTATGAACTATTCTGTTCGATTTATTATGCATATTCAATGTTGCAAATGTAAGTCATGTTTGTTCTTAATTGTTAAAAATTAATCGATAAAAAGATTTATCGACAGTTTTTATAATCAATATTTTAAAATTAAAAAAAAAAATGTAACTAAACGATACTTGAATTAGAAAAACGCGTACCTGGTCGGAAACAGAAAATTGTCCAACGTGTCGGCCAGTTCCGTCCACATGCTTTGAAACTGTTCCGGGTATTTCCTAGCCAGCGGTAGGCCGACGTGCAAAATAGCCAGAAGACTGGTGACAGCTAATTTCCAGGTCGTATGCGAAGGGCAAGCGTACTTCATCGACAGAGATACTCGGAGTCCTTGAATGGTATTCTTTAAAACTTGACCTTCAATAACAGCCATGTGCTCTGCAGTCTTCTCGTACAGGCTGACTACCATCGACAGCGCCTTTTCACCAAACGGCACGTAATTCATCGAGATCCAATCCGCCTTTAGTTTACAATAGCAAGTTTTTACTCAATCATAATAATAACATTATATCAATGTAATAATAACAGACAAGTCGCACAAGTTTCTTCTACTTACAGTCATTCCCCGCACTTGAGAAACTTGTTTGGTAGCGACTTTGCCGTATACTGGTGCCTCGCATGCTAATTTCGAAAAATACAGAAGCTGCGAGAATATCGGTACTATCATCTTTTCCTCGTTTTCCGTATTCAGTAATGCTTCCTAAATTTACAAGAACATAGGATATAATAGACATTTTACAAGAAACGAATAACGAATAGCATAACTAAGAGTATATGATGTGCATACGATATGGAAAAGTAATTTAAGATAGTAAAAAAAAAACCTTTTGAAGAAGTTCCATGGAATGAAGTACACCATCTTGAAGTTGGGTGAGCACGACATCCGGCACGGTAGGCAAGATGTACGGTGTCGATTCGCCGTGCACAGGCACAGCAACCGCATTCTGTAAGACGCCGCATAGTTTGTGCAAATCGCTGCTACTGAAGCTACAGGGAAAGTGTCACATTCTATTATTGAAGTAAATCGACATTTGAGAAAAACAGCAGTGGTCAAGTGGTACCGAAAAATAAGGAGAAACAAACAACTAATTATTTGTACATGAAAAACTCACTTGTTTTTGACGTGCTGAAAAACGGCTGGGAATATTTGTATCAGCGCAGTGAGGAATGCTTGCGAGGGAATGTACGGTTCGATGTCACTCTCCTGAGGCGGTGTGGTGCTGTCGACTCCGATGCTCAGCCAAATTCGCCAGGCTACCACCCATAAAGCTTCCGAATCTTCCGATTGCGCCGGATCGTTATTGTCGGTATTTTTCGGCAGATAAAGGATTTCTTGGAACGACTTCAATGCGGCAAGGGAAACCTCGTTGTTCTTACTGAGCGCCGAATTTTCGATGAATTCCAGAAGAAGCGACCAGGCCCGGGGAAAGTCTCCTAATAATTGCAGCAGCTGCCGTTTGGTGTTGAAAACCCTTGCGACGCCGCTTAAAGTTAAAACCTGCGAAAAAATGAATTATGTCAATAAGCTCTTCTAACACGTATAAATATATAACGTATAAATAAAAAATAAAGAAACAACGGAGACACGATAAGACGACTTGAAGTAATACACCATAATTCATGGTTTAATAGACTCATCAAACCCCTAAAGAGATTTTTTAGGATTATTTACTATATTATAACTAGTCGAGTTTACAAATTGCTCGGTTTTGTAATCAGATCGTTCAAGCAATTTACGGATACGAAGACTGAGATTTATATCTTCAGGACCTTAGTTCTCCCAAGTTTGTTGTGTGCATCTCCTTCATCGAATCTTTATGTGTATTATATTGTAAAGTTATATTTGTGCAAAGGATATTTCTAAGATATTTATCTTATAATACTGATACTCCTAAGAAAGATATCTCTTATCTTAATCTTATAAGAAAAATGTAGAAACCGCAGTCGTTAATTTACCGATCATGTAAATCAAATAAACATTTTAACTCGATAGATATAGAATCCCTTTCTCCCCTCGTTATACTAATACGTGTAGAAAGAAGTTCTGCCCGTTTACTTATAATGCTTATAATAAATAATAATAAAATATAATAACAAAATACACACCTGAGTTTCTGCCCACTGTTTCTGTGCGGTATTCCGACTATGGTGAATGAGAATGTTACCCGAAGTATCAACCTTCTCGCTGCTAGCCGAGCTCGACAAACTTCGTACCTTGTCGAGTAGAGGGAAAAGAACCTGCCACAGTACCGCTTGCCAGGTAGGTTGGTGCAAAAGGCTGCCGTGGGCCGAAATCGTCGAGAAGAGAGTTTGGCTGGCTGACTTGCGTACCGCCGGCCTCGAATCTACACAGAGGTCACCGAGTCTTGCATACAAACACATCCACAGCTTGTCAAACGGTGGCATATTCGTTGTTCCTGGGAAGTCCGGAAACACGGACGCTGAGTCGGCCCGTAAGGAGGCGCAGATTTTCTCTTGATTTTGGAAAAAGTAGTCGCTGATATTCCACTGAAAATAAATTGACCAAACCGTTAAAGAAATTATTATCATAATGGTGTGCGGGTATTTTGATCTATTTTTTGTTCCTGATTTACAAATTTTCTGCGAAAAACGATAAACTTACCATTAAACCGACTGCGGTAAGTGAAATATTGAGCTCCTGCGTTTGCGAGCCGAATTTCGCAGCAGTATCGACACAGAGTGGAAGGCACCGCCAAGGCATTACTGGTAAAAAATCAGTCACTACTAACTGCAGACCTTGAAATGCTATGCGAACCAGTGCCTCGCTGTTTAGAAAAAAAAGAAAGAAAAAGTATGTTGGTTAAAATATACACATTTATAGATAAATGATTAATTCAAATAAATATAGTGATTTCATATTTCCATTGAAAAATATCTTACCCATGATGATCTGAAACAGCTCCGATTATCCCAAGTACTAAGGGCCATCCGTGAAATAGAGTTTCGCCAGCACCATGCAGGACTTGAAGCACACATTCCAATTGTCGTTGTCTCACATCTGCATGGCGGACGGTGGAAAGCTCGGATAATGGACCCAATAATAAAGTCTGCAATTTCTAACATGGAAACGTATTTTTTTTTAGTAAATTTTTTTCAAAATTATTAAGTTTAATGTTTAATGACTTAAAACTTACTTGGTTGTCACGAAGAGGTTGAGGATATTTGTGTTGTAGCGCTGCTTTCACTAAATAAGTAATGGCTTCAACGCCCCATTCTCTCATTCGAATATGAGGATGTTGACAAACCTCCAACAAATGGTTCGTCAAAGGTCTCCACAAGACTTCGACTCGAGGCAAGTTTACGAGACCAGTTTCCAATAGTTTAGCCACTGCAAATAGCGAGGGCTCCTTCAAATAAATAAAATATAGATGAAATACAGATACATTCTTTCAATTGTATTCTAAACATGTTAATGTTCATTAAATACTTATTAAGGACTTATTAAAAATATATAATGATTATTTGAAATCATATTGTTTATAAGTAATTATTTTATTTTTATTTCATTGTACGATTCAACGGTAAATTTATTGTTTCGTATTTCAAGAAAGGTTTTAACCGCAGTCCAAAGATTCTTACCCGATTAGAATATGCCAGTTCCATGGCTTCGTGACTCAATTTGCAGAGAGCATCGATCAAGTGATGCAATGCTACGTCATCAAGGTGCTCGCTGCTTTCGAACAATCTACTGAGCATCGCACTAAGGACAGGTAAGTCAGCCATGACAGCTGTAGTGAGCATGGCATTGGAGTCTGCTGGTGTCCTGCCTGCTTTCAACGATCCTCCAGTTGAAGGTTTCAAACCAAGAATCCAAGCTAAGTGTTGCAGCGTCGTCAAAACCAAATGCCATGCGCTTCCCAATATACTTCCGTGACAATGGGCCAGAAGAAGAAGGGCTCGCATGCACTGAAGGTTCTTTACTGTCAGCATGACAGGACCTTGTTGAGCACCTGCAATTACAAACACATTTATTCTGATATCACTTTCACGTTTTTAATATGAATTTGGGTTATAGCAAATATATAATTATGTTATCCCTTATGTTTGATGTTTTAAGTTTATACCTATAGGCAGTGATGCAGTAGGCAGAGGAGTTCCAACTGCAACAACCTGTTGTCGATAGTCGGACTCGCCCATTGTTGCTGGATTGTACTGAGTAGTTTCTTGAGTACGGGCAGTAGGAAATCCTTGAGGCGCGCTGCATAACACCGTCAAAGCGTAGTGAGGAGGCAGCGAAGCTTTACATATCGCAGTAATGAAAGCATCACGCGGTGTCTGCAGATCAAGCAAGCCACATAGAGAAGCAAATGTTTGAATTTCTTTTAAGACGTTTTCCGTTGCCGATTCATCCGTACTCGCGTCAATAAGTGGACTCAAAGCTGCGAGTAAACCACACCAACTAGAGTTGATCAACTGTATATGAAGTTTCTTTTCTTCCTCCGTCGGAGTGTAATGCTTTTCTACGCTATCATCCCTCGGTCCAGTAATTGCCAATGAGATTGATCTAATGATATCCAGAAGGCAAGCATAAGCGATACTAATTCCGTAGCCGTCTGGTATTTGGGGCGGTTCTATTTTATCCAGCATCTCTAAACTGTTGTTTATCGATAAAGTATTAATTTCATTACAGAAATAATTTGTGAATTTAAATTGATTTTAAATAATTATAATATTTACTAGGTTGATTTTGCCTGGCCACTTGTAAAGGATGCTACTACCGGTAACCAAATTCCTCTAGAATAAAATCCAGGTTGTGGAGTGATACCTGGACCTATAGGCATTCCTGCGAGTAATGCTGGTGCACTACCTTGTGCTATTGGTGCTGCCGAACCTAGAAAAGTTGATGTCAAATTATAATATGCATTATCGCTCGTGTTTTTAATTTGCATAAGAATGAAATTAATATATAATGAATATTTAAAAATTAAATTTTCTTTACCTGTATTGGATTGTCCTATATGGGGATTAACGAAAAGACTATGTACATAAGCACCTAAACTGTTGACAATATCTTGAAATATATTGGTAGCATGAGGTTTCAAGTCGTAACAATTACAAAAACTGGTAAGCAAATCAGCTTGTACAGTCATTTTGTGCAAAACTTCTAAAGCCAAAGCTCGTTGCCATGTCGGCTTATCGGGGTCCAGAAATTTAACAATTAAAGACAAGAATATTTCGCACTCTGTTACCTGAAATTAATTACCCTTAGATGAGCAACTTTATTTTATCAAAACACACTAGCGCACTCTAAGTATTTTGTCTATTATTTAATGTTTAAACGCTTACCAAGAGCGAATGATATTTCTGGACTAAAATAGAAACCACTCTTAAAAGCCTAACACTAATCGGAAAGTATGGTTTATCAAGTGGCGTTGCTTGTTGAACTGATGCAGGTATGGAATTACGGTACTTAATGTTGGGTGAAAAAAGCTTTATAACAAGGGCGCAAACGCGTTCTTTAAGAAGAAAACTGAATTCAGGGTGCTGAAAACAAAGTAAATATATTTATATAATGGCAATGTATATTTAAATACTCCAAAATTATACTTTTGCTATTGCCTCGCAACGGAAGATGTTTACCTTAAAAAACACAGACGAGAAATTTGTTAAAACTGACTCTAATAGTTCCAATCCAAAAGTTCGCGTCATTTCCGTGATTCCTATTAACCAATAGGGCTGATCTGCATTTACAAGTTGCACCAGATCCTAACAAAGAAACAAATCTGATAGAAACTTAGTCATGAAAGTAAGAAGAACAAAAGGAAATAATGCCGAACCTGAAAAGTCATATAGGCGTCTGCTGCACAAATAGCTAAACTCTTTGGTGCTTGATTTGTAGGAATTTTCAGTTCCTCTAACAGGCTGTCATCTGTTGGCGGTTGATCGGGAAGTTGTTCATCTTCTGCTACAACTCTTTCGAAAACTAGCGAGATCAATTGCCTTACAGTAGCTCCAGCAGTGTTAATGGTTGTCGAATCTTTAGTAAAATGGAGCCGAAAGCAGAGAACCAAATTCTAAAAAGGAGGATACATTTTTGTCGAAATGAAATATTAACAAAAATTACTTAGATAATTGATTAAGTTTAGTCAATATCGTTTTATTAATAATATTTTTAATGAAAAAATCTTACTCTTGCAAGGATTTCTCCATGAACGAGTGAATTACTCGTTAGAAGCAGAGTAACAGTTTGCAAAACTTTTACTTCTTCTATACCAGATTCCATAAGTATCCATAATGTGTCGGTTATATATCGAGCACCTTTCTGATCTATAACTTGTTGCGTTATTAATCTTTGCACAATGCCTAAGCAAAACTAGAATATAAAATAGGAACAACCATTAATTTCAATGACACGATGACCTATATATGTAACTAAATATTCATTATATGAACTTTATTATGCAATTATTGTTCCATTTTGTACCTTTATGATTTTTACATCTTTGCTTTCACAGCCTTGAACCACAGGGTAAAGAACTTGATTGACGACATAATTAACGTGTCCAGGTGTGTTGCTGGGTAAAGGTTGCCGCAATTTAACTATTGCTTCTTCACATGACTAAAATATTAAAAAAATAATATTTATAATTTGAAATACATTGATATTATATATTAAAGAATTTCGCCTTTCAATCTTTACCAACCTCTTTGATTTGAGGATACTTCTTTTTCGTTTCAGACGCCAAATACTTTAGATCTGCTTGCAATGACTCCATAAATTTGGTAATGTTTTCCTGACCAGAACTAGTCATCTTGTAGAACAATATATTATTTACTCGGTACAATTATAAGGTTCATGACATGTTTTTTTAAATGTAAAAAATGCTGAATAACAGGAAACGTTTTCGACTTTAAATTTAAAACTCTTGTTCCGAGCAATTCAATGAACTTTTAAGAATATTGCAATTCTTGTATACGACAAAATAAGTGTGCTGACAGCTTGCCATATTTAACATCTAATTCGCCTTTCGCCAGCTCTAATAATGACTGAGTTTTTGCCCATCGACGAAAAAGAGCATCGGGTTTTGTTCAGAGGTGTCTGAACATCAGCGTACAGCTGTCATCACTAAACGAGAGGACAGATTTTCATATCTGTAAGTGCATACGGTACAGACCACCAGCGGAGCTCATAAACTGCACCAGGTAAAAAAGGAGTGGCGAACGGTGGCCGACGTTCACAACGTCACAAACTAAAATCAACATTAGCAATCCACACTCAACCAGACGCAGTTGATAACGGTGTCAATCCGCTGACGTCGACAGGGTGAGACGTTCCCCGAAATGCACGTAGTGGCAAATGTTGCTGCCGATCAACTGTCGAGGACCGAGCGAATATAACTTTTATCATAAGCTACATAAACCAATCAAGTGACACGTTTTGGTCCACCGTGCACATACATTCGTATAAAACTCGTGACGATTCGCGATTATACTCGACCGCCTCCACGTCGTCCATATAGAGCTTCACACAATTTCCACGTATATAGATGAGCGGCGAAGCCGAGCGGATTCCACCGATTCCCCACACTATTATACATTCAACGTCCCGATAAGTGCATATGTCATGTATTTCAGCACATTGACGCCCTACTGACGGATTGTCAACATTGGCGGCAGTATACGTGTCACCTACTATAAGGACCAGTCCATTTGTCCAATCCGTCCAATCTCACTTTATCTCACTCCAATTGTATTTAGATAAGTAAATAGATCATCCGCTGCCGACTCGTGTCTCGTTATATATACTCGTATATGTATACACTACACTTGTGAGGCGCGAGAGTACATTTGCAAGAGTGTGAGCAAATCCATGAGCAGATCCGTGAACACACATCAGCTCGCGAGTTGAAACATGATCGAAACTGCGGCGACATCGCGATTGCAACCAATCGCTACCCGTCTCTATTATAAAACGACACTATTCGATCCGAATTCCGAATTCAGCATATAATACGCACTCAATGACAAATGTCAGTACGTATGCAACTTATTATCTTCTATATATATATATATATATATATACATATTGATATTATTGTAATATATAATTTCGTAACAATATCGTACCCATTTTTTATTTGCAAAATTCGCATCTGATGTAGAGATGCATAAAGCGAAAAAAAAATGCTAACTACCTTATCGACCCGATATCGACCTTACCGACGGTAAATGCATCCCTCTCGCATTCCTTTCTTTAAATTAGAGGAATTAGAGCAGTTACCGACCTAACCTAAAATGTAAAGTATAACGTATGTATATATAGTGCAAATTTAAAATTATTCGTTCTGGTAAAAATCGAACGTCATCGAAACGTGAAAATGTTCGAATTCACGGATAAATTGACGATTTATAAGGTAAGCGTATAACAATATAATTATAATGCATATATATATATTGGATCCAAAAGTTAGGTCCTTAGAAAAGATAGCACTCAAATAATTTATATCAAACAAACAAAACAATACAATAATGCGTATCAAGCAAAAATATTTTATTCGTAAAAATGAACAGTAGAAGATGTTTGATATTCTAATTCCGAGTATATAAGACGCTGGTTCGAGTATAATAATCGCTAAGATTATTACAAACTTATTTATCATTTTTTTCTCCTACCAATTCTTTATAGCAAAATAAAAAGGAGTTCAGAATGATCTAAAAGAATATACTCTAAAAGTGTCACTATCTTAGGATTTTCTGAACACGATGTCATTATGATCTCTTTTAGAGCACATTCAGGGATCATTCGGAACTCCTTTTTATTTTGCTGGCTGGGATTCGATTTTGAACTGTTTTCGAATTTCTTACGTGTTATTACTATTAAACAGAATGTAAACATCAACATTCTTACAGAAGATGAATTTTTTTCGTCGTCAATCAAAATCGCGAATTTTTGTCAGAAGTTTCCCAGCGAACAAAATAAAAAGTAGTTATAGGAATGATCTCTACGACTGTGCTCTAAAAGAGGTCGGATAATGGGCCACATTCTGAAGATTTTCCGAGCACGAGTTCATAAAGACCACATAATGACATCGTGTTCAGAAAAACCTGCGAAAGTACCTCTTTTAGAGTATATTTTGAGTTCATTCTGAACTCCTTTTTATTTTGCTGGCTGGATTACAATAACAATGTCCAGTAAAACGTTGTTTATTTTTATCGAGCATTTTTAAATGGGCTTCGCGTGTTATTCGATTATTTTGATTAATAGCATATGGCTTTATATTTTATTTGATTTTGTATTTATATTTTATTCGCTGAAATCAGCAGAATTAGAAAAGTGAACAGACCGAGTATAGAAAGTACTCTTTAAGTATAGTGCTAGTAGTAGTCTGTTTTCGTTTTCTTAATTACTCCAATTCACCAAATATTATTTACTAATAATTACAACTTTTTAAGTCCACCGATGTGCCGATTTCTAAGTTAATTCTTTATGAGCTCGTAAAGAGTCCCCTAGTATAAGGATGAACTTAAAAATATAAACTCGAGAGAACGATGTTTTTATTATTATTGTAGGAATTCGTTCAATTATAGAGCTACTCCGTTAAATGTTGTTTTGGATAATTCGTTTAAAGGCTACATAAAATAATATTTACATCTCTCTCTTAAATCTAATGTCTTAAATCACCTCGTAATAATGTTGACAGGATATATTGTTTACATTTTCTAATAAAGAAATTCTCAATTACTTTTCTATTGTGGAGATTCCTATTTCCGTGGCTATAATATATGTTTACTTTTTGGTAATCAAATCTAAATGAGAAGTGGTGGTATACGATGTAATATACATATATATATATATATATAATGTGATCCAAAAGTCCCGGTACGGCGAAATATCTCGGCGAGATTGTATTTTCGTGTTACACATGAAAATTGCAGTACGTTTCCCTGGCTATTTAATGGTACCATTGAAATTGACCTTGTACATGACCTTTATATATATATATACCTATACAATATCATTTAATTCGTATATAAATTATATAAAAAATATTTTATTTATTTATTTATTTATTTATACCTTATTTTATACCATTATTTCCTGCAAAAACATATTGAAAGAGAGTTATTAGTTATTACATAATTGTTACGTAATTCTCCAAATTGTCCTTGCTGGGTTAGATACAAAAATTATTATGTAAAAACTCATGATAAATTATCGAAATCATCATCAAACAAAGCGTATGATGTAAATCCTTTAAAAAAGAGTTTAAAGTCGAATTTCAGTGCATTATTGTGAACAAGAATATTATGAACCGGAGTTATAAACAACAACAAAAACAAATTGTACTTAGTCGGAAGCGTCTCTTTATAATTCGCCTCGCATTATCTTTTCTCAAATGTATAGTCACCGACACAACAAAGCATAGTATTTCCCGATTCGTCCTCGTATGATTTTTTTCAGCATATTCATGAATAAAATTCACCTCATTACGTATTTTCCCAATATAATAAGAATAATCCGCACTTTAAATTAGGGGAAACATGTCAGAGTATATATATATATATAAAAGTCACCGCAATATGGCCATAATTACACATATGGGTACGATTATTATGTCATACGATAAACAAACAAGTGAAATTTGAGAAATGTATATTTAAATAAAAAAGGCTATACATATGCAGTATAATCCAGTTCTTTCTACAGTCAGAAATTGTCATTCCAGAATAATTGTCGGACAATCGAATGAAGCTATATTGATCATCCCATGCGTGACATTGTCGATGAACCGGGCGCTCAATACTTGCGATAATTGCACAGGACATGATTTTTTTCTTTTTTAGGTTGTTATTCCTTTTTATTCTAGCGCGTTCATCACCTGACGTTTTTTTTTCCGGTTACACCCTTTCACTCCAACCGTGAGGAAACGACAGATTATGACTCCGATTCGAAAAGTCTCTTCGAAGAGTACATTATATATGTATATATATATATATGTTACAAAATATTTTATTTCAAATTGAACAAATTAATTCATTCGCAATAACAATTTTTAAGTCATATAACGTAAAGCCACGTATGATGACAAATTAAAAACATAATCTATATACATATATGTATAGGGTGTCCGAAAAGTATGAGCACCATCTGGATATCTCGGAAAATGTAAGGGGGCTAGAAAAAAACGTTGAATAAAAAAGTTTTGAGAAATGAGAACTGTGATCCGAAGGTGACCTTGAATTTGACCTTGATCTTGCCGCTCAAGGTCACTTGAAGGTCAACGCGATTTTTCTAAACAGGAAGCCATTTTTTTGACGTCGGATACCGAAATAGCAGGACATTTTAAGTATATATAAATAAATTGGTTTAAAACGAATAAATAGGTTTGTTGACTGAAGGACATATATTCTTGAAATTAACATTTTTTTTTTTTCAGTATACGAGTCTGGTGAAGATTATTATTTCTTGGAGTAAGTGTTACTGTAAAAACAATGTCAATTTCTCTTATAATGCATGTCTGTTTTGGAGTATATAAGTATTGGAGAATTTGTACTTCAGAAAGTTTGAAATGTCACTCTTAAAGATGAAAATTCAATGTTTGAAAAGACTGGCTCACTCTTTGTAGAGTGAAATTTCATTCCATGAAATTTACAGAGAGAGAAAAAACTACTGAGAAAATATTGATCTTCCCGGATAGACGACTGTTGCAAAACTGAGCTTTCGATAGTTTGACAAAAGTTCGTCAATGATTTGCCAACAGCCTTGGAATCATTTTTTCTAATTATCATCAGTTTATCTTAATGATTGATGGTATTCTTAGGGTACATACCTATATAATTGTCCGATATGGGCATGTCGATATAAGTTCTCGTAATTGAAATTTACATTTTTTATATGTTTGAACAATATTAAATAACAATATACCAACAATATAGAAAATTTTATGTATTTATTAGTTCATCTCGTGACAATTAATTTGACATTATTTTTAAACTAGTTTTTTTTGTAGATTTTTTTTTTCACCAATATATATTGTTATCCAAACAGTTTCATTGTGTTTCAAATTTTGCGAAGTAAACATAGCATTTTCTGTTTCTATAACAATAGCAATATCAATAACAAAACTTTAAATCATGTCAGGACAGCTAAAAAACAAAAATTGGTTATTTTTACGCTATACTTATGTATGTAATCACTGAATTCTATGTGTATACATTCTATATATTATATATATATGTACACAGAATGTATACATATATAGAATTCGGTAAACTGAATCCCATATCCTGTGTTGTTAGAAATATAGATATATATATCAAAAACTACATATATAAAATACGTTTTATATAGTTTTAAAATAAAATAAAAACAGGAATTTTTTAAACAATTGTAATTTCGCCATCGCGGTGTTTACCATTCATGCAATATAATTGATTTAATGCTTAAAGTGAAACTATCGTGCGTACAGAGTCAATTTTACATTTCAAGATTGAAACTAGTGAAGCAATAAATTGTAAAAAATATTTTTACGTTTGGACACAATTATGTCATCATCAGGAGCAGTATTCGTTTATTTGTGTGAGTTTGATACATTTGTAATATATATAAACAACTAAATTTGAAAATTATTTGTTGTGTTTACTTTTGTTTATTCATTTTATTACTGACCTTTCTTAATAATTGTTTGTATTGCATAGGATTTAAATATTATGTATCTTCCTGTAAATTGGTACCTTTTTTTTTTTTAAATTATATATATCTTTTTTATAACAAACTGGAGTTTAGTATATATTGTCTTTGTGAAGACTTCAAACTTGAAACTTAAAATTGACTCGGTAGAGACGATAGTTGTGCTTTAAATAAATCAATTGTTTTACATGTATTATGTATATACAAAACATACGTGTAAAACAATATATATATATATATATATAAATTTGTCCCGCGGCAGTTTCCATGACATCCCAAGACATCATTTTCAAAATGATTGAGAAGTATTGTCCCGACTCTATGAATTTTCAGATCTTATTTATGAATTTGAATATATTCAAACGTAATTATTAATTATTTTTCGATTGGACAGAATTGAAAATGGACAAAATAAGGATTCAAAATGACTAAACGAGTCCATTTTTATTCATTCTAATCTAATTAGGATTTCTCCGTACCTAACAATCAAAAATGGATTGGAACGAATAAAAGTGATTTCGTTTCGCGATTTGTCAATCCCTGCTTTCTCCTTTTCGAATGCTTTCATATAAAAAAGTAATTTATCTTCGAAAGATTAAGAATTTAATTCATTTCAATACTTTTCTATGCATTTGATACGATTTTGGCGATTATTTTAAACCATATGTTCATTTTTCTCTATTTGCCTAAGTGAAATAATCTTTATGTGATTTGATTATCTTATCCAAAAAATATAGATAAAATATGGATGGAAAAAATACGAAACGATTGCATTTTTATTCATTCCAATCGATTTTCGATTATTGGAATGCTTCATCACATACTCATCGAGCTTTTAACATTACTTTAATAAGAAAACTAATTAAATTTATCATTAAATCAAGTAAAGATAATTTTTTAGCTTCAGCTCATTCATAGATTTTAACACGATATTTTCAAGTCCCGATCTAAACTAAAAGTCCACTGAGAGCTTTGGACCCCATTGCAATGTACAAAATAATAACTCGGGTCATTGATCTTAACAAAGTTCACGTCGGGTATATTTTTGTCCGACTTGGACCCAAACTGTTACATTGGGCCAAGTTGACGCATACTTTTGAACGGCGGAACTTTTTTTGTGCTCGGAATCTATCAATGATGCACGTTTACTTTCCCGGAAGGGGACGTAGTAAATCCCGGGGTAATTTCTGTTTTCCTCGACGCCCAACGAATATATAGGGTTGTACCACTAAAAATAGACTTTTAACGCGCGAGCGATACATAACGAAAGTATGCGTGTATAAGTCGAATGAATCCACTTTGCTCGTTAAAATAATGCAAAGAATATACTATACCGTCGCTGTATAATATAAAATTGCCTCGAATCAGTATCGATTTACCGATTTTCTCGTATATATGCGGGCAAGGGTAATACGCGGCGCAAATGACACAAAGTCGAGTCGTTTTTTTACGGTATCACCAGGTTTTCATCACAGAAGGGCGAAGGGAAAACAATTATTTTTCATCATCCAATTATAAACGCTATACCTTTGGTTGAAAGAAGAATGAGTCAGCCATTCTCCGATCGCTGTACGACATACTCTGATTCATCCTTTTTCCAAAATCCCTCGCACGCATCCCAGTCGTATATATATGTATATCTAAAATTATTTTTTTTAATCGAAGCGGTTCGTGCGGTGGCAGTTCGTGGCGGGAGTGCCGAATCGATCCGTCGACTATGTTGTCGGCAATTAGCGTTTCCGCGTTCCAAGTTTCAACTGCTTTCGTGAGTTAAGCAGTTGGCTCGGCGGTCAGCTGCGATGTTTATATTCGTCGTTGATGACGACGTTGAGCGCTCGTACCGTTCGGTGGCGTTGCGATTTGCAACAGTTGGTCTGCTTTCTGTCTCGGTCAGTTCCTCGCCGCCTGCTGACCGCGTCAGATTAACCGACAAACAAAGGGGCAATCGCCATTATCGATAGTGCCAGGCAAAACAATCGGCAAATTTGTGCGAAACGCGTGCCAAGGAAGCGTGTGCGCGAAGATGGCATCGGCCCTACCACTCGTCCGTCACTTGCCTTCCGCTTTACCGGGTCCCCTTGTCATCCAATGGTAACTTTTCGGCATCAGTACAGTGTCGATCCTTCAGCGAACATCCACGATTGATGTGTGGAAAAGCGACGACAATGGATATTGGTTCGAGAGTGCGACCTTGACAAGACGATCATCGCGTTGGCATTTTGGCCCTTGCACGATCCTGCCATCACCGTCAAGACGGATGTCACACGGCCCAAGACCGAGTCGAAATCGTAACCGGTGAGTATAACCCTCCTCCACCGGTGATTCTCTTTTCCGTCCAATAATACATTTCGACCGGCGTTCGCAATTAGCACACTTGCCTCATTCCACTTTCGCGAAAAGTCACTTTTGAAAGCGCCTACATAAGCGTGGTTCGGGTAAGGTTGCATTATCAAGCTCCTCGCGCCGTTCCCACGTTGTCGGCGGGAAAGTGCCGCGATTATTTTTGAAGTTAACGATAACGCGTACGTACACCCAGCACGCAGCTTACACGAGCGACCTCAGGCGCCGGCGCGGCGCGACGGATTCATTCTCTCCCGTCGTCGGGGCAAAGCCATTTGAGTGGATGTCAATGAAAAGGCGAGTTTTGCTAATGAGGAATGATTAAGGATCCAGACGTGGCTCGGATTTCTTTGAAGCCTCTTCAATCATCGGAATAACGCGAGAATGTCGTCCGAGACGTTGCGCGTTGCACACTGACCATTCGGTGTCATCGTTACAGCATCGTCTCTTAATAAGAGTTAGATACTATACTATACTTTTCTTTTCTTTTTTTAATTAGAGATGCTGATGAAGCACTTGCGAGCAAGTCCCTATCATCGAAACGTCGTCCAACTCCAGTAAGTGTAATCCCAGACTTGACGATATAACGCAACCCCTACAGTCAGAAACTCGCCATCAACTGGCCATCTTTCACATACCCAACCTTGAAAATCGCTATTGGTTCATATTTTCGTGACATCCCAGTACCAGAACCGACTCTTCGTAACTGTTTAATCCATGCCCCGCGGTTTGTTTTCCAAATTTCTATTTCTATACCGTTGGATCTGAAGACTTTCTGATGTAAACATTACTCTTTTTCAGGTCAAGCATTACGTCGACTCCATCCCTTATTTTAACGTTTCCCCTCATCCCCGACCAATTATGATAGGGTGAGAAAGCTACCCCCTTCTTTCGATTCATTCCCGACGAACCGACGTCACAGCACGTGGGGTCGGGGAGTCAGTTGGAGTAAAAAGTAAAAATAAAGAAGTGAAAAAAATGAGTCTCGAGACATCATTAGTTTATCTCGTTTACGGTATTAGGAACAATCCTCGAATTGTCTCAAGTCCCACGTACAACGACGAACGTCTCCAGAATGCCTAGACATTCTTTGCGATCTATACGCGGGGCTAAAATGCGTACTGGACAAACATTTTTCCCCAGACGCTTCGTCAAGCGCCTCGTGACGTCACGTATATGATCTGACAAGGGACGAAGAAGAATGACCGATCAATCCATTATTCCCGCACTCTGCTAGATTGTATATATTTAATTTCGTTTCGGTTACCGGTAAATCGAGTGTATTTTCCGTCTATGATCAGTCATTGGATATAGGGTAAATGTAAACACGAGTCGGTATCGCACCCATCAGAAACGATGAAAACATATAACGGCCGTATTTGCCGATAGGATGGAATAAACAAATAAGACTTCGCTCTCGATTATCCTCTGATGATTACACCACGTATAGAATAGCGATATAGAAGTCAAGGCAGCGTATAATGCAAAAGATTCGATCTGTGTAATTCCGGTTCTAGTATATTGAATCCTCGACACCCGATCTACTTCTAAAGCTATAGTATAGCTTTATTCTTTAGCCTTCGGCAAGCCGAGAGTAATCTAGAATGGGTCGGGTCACCAATCGGGGAGCGCGTTGTCTTATATTTAACGAAGCTAGTAGGTCAAACCAAGTTCTCTCTCCTTAAATAATATACAAGATTTTTTTGGTATTGTCAAAATCTCTCTCTCTCTCTCTCTCTCTCTCTCTCTCTCTCTCTCTCTCTCCCTCTCTCTCTCTCTCTCTCTTTCTCTCCCCCCCCCCCCGCCTCTCCCTCACCTACTACATCTCACGTCACGCCTGCGTCTTCACCTTGCGCAGCCCTGCGGATGCGTTCGAGCCACTCTGCCCTAGCTTTCCTTAAATTTAGATCACCAGCTGAATCACAAATCGTGATCGACGCGCGTTCGGATTTACCTGTTGCACTGGTCGATCTATACGATTCTTACGTGATTGTATCGTAGTGCCACGTGACGATTCGTACAATTACCATTTATCATTGCGCGAAAATCACACTCCCCTTCGATCCTCATCGTCGATCACGCGGTGCGTAATTTTACGCGGCCAGCCACGAGCTGGTTCACGAGGCGCCAGTCTGACCTTTAAATAATTTCTGGGAAAAGCTCCATCACACACGTGGAGTTTTTCTGGGGAATGTGAATGAGAAATTTTTTAATGCACTTTAATATGGGTCATATCCAGGTACAGAAACGAAAAATAAGCTTTTTTTAATTAATTTTTTTATTTATTTTTATTTACATTTATTTAAAAATGCTTTTGTAATATTTACGATCATTTGAAGAATAACTATTTATTGTTAATTTGTAAAAATATATTAATAATTGTTTAAGTTATTGACTATTGTGCCTCGAGCCTTAAAAAATAAAATTTCTCGTGGACATGACAAGTCGAGATAAGATTATCCGAAATGAAAAAGACGTAACGTATACGTCTTCTCCATTCATTAAGTTTATTATGTATTCCGTCTTAACTGAAAATAACTACAATATCACGCTAGTCGTGATCTTGATCTCTCGTATAGAGACTTTCGTCTTGTTTCGTGTCGCGTCTGATTCAGGCAGCCTTGATATCGCAGTTACGAAGATATACAATATAATATTATCCACTATACATTTTGATTTTCGTATACATTATTCACATACCAGCGATAGAGCATTATATACAAACACTTTTAATTGCAGTAATATTGTTGTAATATTGCAGCAACGTTTCTGCAACTTCCCTCTGCAATGTTAACGCCGTACTTCTGCAATATTGCATTTACATTTATTCATATTTATCCATATGTGTTCGCAACACGAAAGTGAAATTGCTGCAATATTCTGATAACGTTGCACCAATATCGCAGTGAAAAGAATTTTCGTGGACTTTTTATATTGCAACGACATTATCGAGATATTACTGCGATATCTGTAATAGTTATTATAGTATCTCAATATCGTAATATTTTTACAATATTCTCTATTAATCTAAATATTGAAATAAATGATATTTTTAAGAGAAAAACAATTTGCCAAAGTCCAATATGTTAGTTTGTTGCTTATTACTAATTGATAACAAAAAAAAAAAAAAAAAAAAAAAAAAATGTTGACTTTTGAAAATGATAACCGCATAACATTGCGCGTTTCATTGCATCCATGTAACGTTTCAATTTTTACAATGTTCTGGAACGTTCTGGAAACTGGGAATGTCCTACCTCGGAAACGTTACAGCGAAACGTTACAGCGAAACGTTACATTTGAAAAGTTTATGTGTGGTCACAGTAATTGTACTGCAACCTCTCTGAGACTTTTTATCTTATTTTAGTAACGTTGCCTTTAATACTTATCAATTTAAAATTCAGAATGCCATATCGCGGAATTTCCTTGCGAAAATGTGAAACTTTCTTATGGGCAAATTGTAACGTTTCAGATGTCATTTTAAAGAAATTCCCTAATCGTGTCATGTAAAACGTAACAAGATAACCTCTCAGGTATGTTTTTTTGTGCTATAGTAATTTTGAAACGTTGCTGGAACACGATGTTAGAAACGTTTCCAAGAAGATTACGTTGTAATGTGCTTGTGACGTGTCAAACTTTCTCGGGCGAATTGTAACATTACAGATAACATATTTATGAACTGTCACAATGACTTCGTATTGCAGACGTTCCGGAGAAGTTTAATTTATTCTATGCACCAGCGGAACGTTTCAGAAACAATAATGTGCCGTTATTGTGTAACTTTACATTTTTATTAACATGGGTATAATGTAACGATTCAGGAATGTTACATGTTTTGAAGGTAACGTCATTCTTCAATAATTTCTAAATTTCCTATAAAAAAAAAAATAAGAAACGTTTCATCCGACGACTTCTTATGTGATAATGTCTGCACACACGTGATTGCCTGTCGTCGGATGTAAGCAATTGTCATAACTACGTAGAGGATAGATAGATTATAAGAGTCAATAAGTGCACTACGTGACATCTTACCAATGCGCAGATGAGTGCACGTATACATATATATATATAGTAGCACGAATAGAATCGGGCAGAAAAAAGCAGTGTTACAGCAGTTTCCATTGTAAAATGTCATGGCGTTGTATCACGTGAAATATAATCGGTGCTGTCTCCTTCCTTCGGATCTCTATACTGCAAACGAATCGCTAATTCAAATTTCTTAGCTTACATTACTTAGCTAGTGGTAATATCGTTAATTGCAATTAAAGTGGGATGCCAGACTTCCCGTTCAGAGACCCGACAGCGGTAATACTGTGACTGTCAAAAATGTTCATGAAATGCATCATGTATTGCGGTATTACCCATTGCAACACGAATAAAAGTGAGAAATGGATTTTATTTCAATCGAGTCTGATAATCGTTCATAACGATATTTCTGATATGGATCGAGCTTCGTTGATTTAATCACCATCTCTACCCTTCAGAATGTCTTCGGACGTCATATGTAGAATAATACAGAATATTGCAGAAATATTACGGCAGTGAGGTACTAATAACGCGAGATATCGCATCAGTAATATCTCGATAATGTTGTTGCAATATAAAATGTCCACGAAAATCCACTTCACTGCGATATTGGTGCAATATAATCACAATATTGCAATAATTTCACTGCAGTGTTACGGACGTACATGCATAAATGTCAATAAATACAAATGCAATATTGCAGAAGTACTGCGTTAACACTGTAGAGGGAAGTTGCAGGAACGTTGCTGCAATATTGCAACAATATTACTGCAATTAAACGTATTTGTTCATAATATTCTACCGCTCGTATTATGTGTACACGAAAATCAAAACATACAGTGGATAGTATAATATTGCATATCTTCGTAACTGATATCAAGGCTGTCTGAATCAGACGCGACACGAAGCAAGACGAAAGTCTCTACGAGAGATCAAGATCACGACTATTACCGTGATATTGTAGTTATTTTCAGTTGAAACTGAATACATAATAAACTAAATAAATGGAGAAGACGTAGATTACATAAGTGATTAGCGTGCAGATCTCTCTCAACTGTAGCCAATTTCGCTCCCTGGTAAAAAATTTAACGTGGCCTTTCCATGGCCACGGCTTCAGAAGCATGGCGCTCGCGAGGCCATGTGAAATTTTTTACCAGGGCTGGAGTGATCGAATTCGATTCTACATACGTTCATTTTGAGTGCGATTTGGCAATGAGAAAAATAAATAATGACCAATATATACATTGTATGATGGAACGAATTCTGTTGTCACGTGTTTGCGCAATGATTTGTACTCGTAATATAATTAAGACTTGCCTACAAAGTCGTGCAAGTAATTACTATGATTAGATCATTGAGTATTAACCCATTAAGTCCAAAATGTCGTCAATTTTCAATGAATTTTTATTCATATAGTAAATAAAAAACATTAAAAATAAAAAATTAAATATCTTATTATAATTAAATATAAGAAAAAGAACTGGATTAAAAAAAAATCATTAAAAATAAAAATTATATAAAAATATTTAATTTTTTATTTTTATTTTTATTTTTTGATACAGATAATATAATAAAAAATAATAACTAGATAAAAATTAACGTAAAAAATCTTATATTCATATAAGATTTATTTCTTCGAAAGCTATAACTGTTGGAAAAAATTTCAAACAATGAGAAATGATTAGAATTCATCGAAAAATGTACTAGAATTTTTTTAGAAATTTGGGTAATATTTGAAAATTTTCAAAAAACTTAAAATAAAAAATTTGTCCAAAATGTCACCAGAAAAAGAAAATGCATAAATATTCTATAGTACATTCCTCGATGAATTCAAAGAACTTTTCACTCTTAGCATTTTTAAGCTTATATAATGTTTGAATCAGAAAGTCCTGAAAATTTTTCAAAAACTTAATTTCGGACGCCATTAATGATAATGACCGTCATGTTGAATCATTTTATTCCGGATCTTGTATGTATGTGTTAATTGTTGGACGTAAAAATATTGGATTTAAAATGTTTTATATATAAATGTGATAAAAATAAAGAAAAAAAAAAAAAAATAAAAAAGAAAATATTAGAAATAAAAAATTAAATATATATATAGAAAATTTATATGCATTAAAAATAATAGATCTAATCTTTTTTTTTCATTCGAAAACGATGTAAAAAAAAGTTTGCGAAAACTAAAAATAAACCTCATGTATATATGAATTAAATATCAATCAAGATAATGAACTTTCAAGTTCAGGGAATGCGATGAATGATTCGCTGATACGACCTTCCTGAATAATCAATTACTGTCTGCAACATTCCAATCAATACAATAAAAAGATGATGTGCATTGTTAGACCACTTTCCTTAAGTACGCGCATTTTGAAGGTAAAGCGCCGGGCAAATTGATCGATTTCGTTTAATATTTCAGATTAACAATAATTTGGACAATTGCAAATTTAATTTATCACTTTTTTTAATCTAGAACGTCATTGAACAATTATAGTATATCCATATAGAGTTTATTAATTCGTGTATCAACGTACTATTTATAGGGAAGAAACTGAGTTTCTATTACGTTAAATTATTATTATTATTTAGGTTATATATGTATTGTTTTTATTTTTACTGTATCAACTATTGTCAATGTCAATTATGATTATATGTCTGTGACGTAACTCTTATGCAATATAAGCGGGGATGATGCGATTATCGTGGTTAAAACTTGGTCAGCATTGCCGATGTTTAATGTCAACTTATCAATTAACATCGTATAATTAGAAAAAGTTGCATTATTTGACTTACAGTTAGACCCATGACAGTTTAAAAGTCGCGTCTTATTATTTTACCAGGTATACATATAACTATTATGAAATTGAAATAAAAATTATCCTCTTGTTTTTGGATAGCATATTGTATATATTTGATGTATTCTTTCTTTAATGCAATCTACTTCTGTATTGTATTATTAGGATATCCGTTTATATTATATTGTTTTGACGATTAAAAATGTTTTTTCCTGAATTTAATACGGGAAAGTTTAATGATTCCATATATCAACACTATATCCATAGTCGTATAACTTAACTTTTAACGAAAATATGTAAGAACGAGAAAATAATAAACGAACGTTGTCAGTTACGTAATGTAATTGCGTGCTTATACATATATGACAGGTTTTTTTTTAATTTCTACATTGGGGACACTGGATCAGAAATCGTACCCTACACGAATAGGTCAAAATCATTATCCTTATATCGAATGGCTATTCTTGGATGCTCGTGATGCATTTTGTACATTAGCTGGAATCCGGATGTGCCGATAAGTGATTGGCGGAAATGCTTCAATTGTAACTTCCTCCCGACTTTGAATACAATGTGTAAATTGCAGTAAAATGCAGTAAATTCAAAATGCAGCCGTGTTTAATGGCACGAATTCCTCTGGACACGGTCCCATCAAGTGGAAGCATGACTGTGAAATGGAAATCTCGGTCGTGATTGGTACCGATTGTTTCTTTTTTTTTTTTTTTTAAATACAGTTTAAAGTTCATATTTTTCAACAAGGGCTCTGTCAAATTCTTGAAGAAAGACTTTAAATTGCTTGTTCTTTTATTTAACAATGAAAGAGATACAATGAACTCTCTTTAGAATTGGTCGAGATTCACAAGAATAAAATTGAAAATACACATTTCCAATTCGAATTTTTATTCTTGCGAATTCCCGTTTTAAGTCTGAACCGATTACCCTGGAAAATGACGTACATTAAAAAAAAGGGCTGAAAACGCCCTAAAATAGATATGCATTTGAAAATATGTCTTGTTTCCGTTTAGTTTGAATATTTTAGATTAGGAATTGACGTTATCGACGAACTGCTTTAGCTTTCCCCTTAGGGGAGTTCTAAAGTAGAACAGTTACCGAAATTATTTTTTTTCCAAAATATTATTAAAATTGATAAAATTTGTGAACTATAACCAATACAAACCAGTCAAGGACAAGTTTCTTCGTAATGCACTTACGTAGTTAAAATATATGACATAGAACACGACAACAGGTATTCATTCGGATTTGTCATGTTGGTAACGAGTAGCCCATCAGAGTCATGGTGTAAATGGTTAAAACAATCGATAATAGGAATAAAAGTGAAACTATGGCCAATTTGTTTGTCAGCAAGTAATTGTTCCAATTTTTTTTTTTTTTTTTTGGAAATCCACTTTTTTTGTGTCTATCCAATTTGTTTTTGTAAAAGTTACTAAAGCTGTCTTTTATGAGCGGGACACTTTTTGCATATATCTTGCAGAAAACCACACTTAGTAGCAACTATAATTTTCATAAATGTTCGAGTAAACAAAATTGATTGAAAAGTCAATGAAAAGAAAATAATTTTAAGAGTTTATTTAGTCCACTCGAGAATGTTCGCAAATTTTATATGTATAGATCGCAAAACTTTCACTTTACGCTTTCCATGAAAAATCAAAACATGTTTGCGTGAATGAATGAATGAAACAACTTACAACTTTCTATTTAAGAGCAAAAGTGACAATAATCTTTGAGGAAGTTTTTGTGGAAAAGTTTGATCATGAATTAGAAAATATAAATAAAATTCATTAATGGCCCGTAAAAAATTATGAACAATTTAATTTTCACTGGAATAAGTAAATGAAATTATTAAGTAAAAGTATTTTCGAAAATTTTATTCAATTTTACATTGATTGCATGTAATTAAAAATTCATATATAACATTTTTATTTACTGCGAAAAATCTTGCCTCTTATTTTTAAGATATTCCCGTATAATATACATATATATATTTGACTTTGTTTATTAATTACAAACTTTACCTTTCAAACGGATATTGTATACATTACCCCACAGATATCAATTATAGTATATATGTTTCAAAATTTCTAGAACTGAACGTTCTTAACGAAATTATTATTTATATCAATTTAATAAAATTTTGTAAATGATAATAACATTAAAAAATTTGTATTCTTTAAACATTCAACAATATTTTCTCATTTTTTATTGTAAAAAAAATTTTGTATTATTCTTGTTACAGAAAATTTTTTTTGTTAATAAATGTTTTTTGAAAAGAGTAAAAATAGATGACCTAAACGTAAATTATATTGTTTCCCTTAACTTTGACGTCACATTAATCCTTACCAAGAAAATTCCGTTCATAATAAATTAATGTCCATAAATATTATTTTGCTGCTGCCTCTTAAAATGATGGATATAATTGTATGTAACTAATTATATATAATTCATTTTCTACCGGGGTTTCTTACGAGGGGATATATTATACTATATATATACTATCGCTGCATTTCGGATCTGTAACTGTTACGTTTCAGAAACGTAATTGAAACGTGACTCGCAGCTATCTGATGATAGATAAGAGAAATTTCAAAATATATCAGTACTCATTTATCATGTATCAACAAGTACTATCCATTATTAACGTTGCAATGGTACATGTCTGTTACCTTTTCGATATCCGAAAAAGCGTCGATACGAAGCTTTTTGCAAGGTGTTTGATGCATGTCGAATCCAGGACCCGATAAAAAATAGATCAGATACATCTGGTATCTAATTATATCTGGATCAGATTATATGTATGACCATATATATAATTATATACGACCATGTATAATTATAAACGTATTTTGACCTGATATAAGTATATATATATGTGTATATATTTATATATATATATATATGGTCATATATCGTTATATCTCAATTATATATGACCATATCTGAAGCAGATATGATCCAGATATAATTGTATCTGAATCCATTTTTTCCCGGGGACTGACATCGTAAGGTATCTGCAACGTGTCTGTCTCTATTCATGCTGTATGGGAACTTGACACTCGTGAAAATCGATAATTTGGCCCTTGGGTTAGTGAATATACTATTATATTTATGTTTAGAATGACTTTCTGGATATTTGAAGTTGAGATTTTTTATCTATTTTGTTGTACTATATGTAGATATTGCACACGAAGTAAAAATTTAGATATATTTAACACGTACGTTATTCTTGCCCTCTTTAGAAATTATAATTGAAAGAACGAACTATGTAGATAAAAATAAATCATATATATACTATAGAGATGGAATGAAGAAACTATATAACACGGTCCATCCAAGTCATGAAGATCAATCACGTAGCATAGAATCGTCATTGCGCATTAACTAGAATTTTACAAAAGTCATTGACCGACTTAAAGTTGGTGTTTGCGTGAGTCGAAAGCCAATGAATGAAAGCCTTTGACAATTTAGCTCGATCACAATGTTAGTCTCGCTTGCGTGCATTACGTGTGTTATATTATATACATTTGAACTGTGCATGACGGAATAAATTCGAGGAAAAGGGACATCAAAACATCAACCAGTCAAGTTGATATGCATCAACTTAACTGGAAACGATCATCCTATCGTCACCTTGATTGAAAAATGTGAACGGCCTTTTGTTTAACAGAGAAAGATTTTGAAAATAATTCTAAATATATATACTTCCAAGTCATCGGAACAATTGAAACGTCGTCTCAATTGTGCAATGCTTTTGAAGTCGTTGCAGATAAAATGTAGCAGAAACTGGGCTGACAGAAATACATTCCAATACAAAATCATCCGATAAAAGCCTATTCTTTTACAGTTTCATTTTAATGACGTTTACGAAGTGAGTAAGATTATGATACTGACAATTTCAATTTCATGTTGATGCCTCTGGTTTCTCGATCTATAATTCAGAAAATACTACTTATATATATGCACTGATTTATCTGCTGCACTCTATACTATCACTAGAATATTCAAAAAAGATATTTGTATATGTGATAGGCTTTCGCATTTTTTAACATGGCTCCTGGCTTCTTGGCAGTTGCCTATACGTTATAGTTATTGTGCTGTTTGGATTTTTATCATTTTTAAAAACATGTATAATATTTTTATATGAAACGTGAAATATAATCAGATAAATGTAAAAATAATAAATTAACAATAATAATTATGTAGAAACGAACATTTATAATATTTGTTTATGTATAATGAACAATACTAACAGGCGTTTGCAAGAACTTCGACAAACAGTTTTACACGTGAGAAATGTCTCTCTAACGCGGTTAATTCTTGTGCATCTGTCGTGATGAACATATCATATATCTTACACACTTTTATGCCATTGTTGCATATGTTACGACTTACGACTGCTCTCGCTGCTATGGTGACGGCCGTTACGACAATTAGTTGCATAATTTGCTGTTGCGCAACGGGCGCGGAATTATTCCCCTATTCTCATGTCCGAATCTTCCGCACCCGTTGTCATATGTTAAAAAAAAAAAAAAAAAGAAAACACAAGCAGACATTCGTAACTGTCACCAGTTTGTTATTGGTCGTTACACTGCCGACAGAAAAGTCGACTACTTTATACCGACTATATATAAGAATGGATATGGTGTCATTAGCCAGTAACCAAAGGTTCATATTATGAAATTCTTATTATACTTTTTAAATCTACTCATTTATAAAAACTGTTTACTTATTACGTAAAAGAACAAAAAGCAGTCCGGAATTGCCCAACTCTAGTTTCATCATTATCCATTTGTGAATAAAGTTAATTTCGCAATTTATCTCGTGAATTAAAATCCATTAATTAGTTAAGTCGGTATTAATGAATCCCTGTAAACGGAAAGGTATTGAAATGAATTCGGCATATTCATATATCAATTCGTATTAATACATTCCAATACTAAATTTTAATCAACAAATAAAGTTTCAAAGTTAAATTTTATGCTTTTCAATACCTTTGAATTAAAAATTTTTCAATTCATAATAATTAAAAAAAAATCATTACGTTAATATTACGTTATTAGATTGAAAGGGATTGAAATGTATACAATTTGTAGGAAACATTATTTTCAATTTCAGATCGAAAGCTTCGGATTTAATTTATAAACATTGATTCTGAATTCAAATGTATTGAAGATTATTCAAAAGTAGAAATGTATTCGTTTCAATGTAATTGAATTCGTTTCAATATAATTGAATTAGTTCCATTATATTTGAATTTCTTTCATTGTAATTGAATTTGTTTCCATATAATTGAATTCCTTTCAATGTAATTGGATTCGTTTCAATATAACTGAATTCTTTTCAATTTCAATTGAATTTATTTCAATATAATTGAATTAGTTTCATGACTCTATCGAATTTATTTCAATACATGTTCATGTACTGAAATCGTAAGTGATGTCAATGATGATTGATGATGATGATTCGTTATAAATTTTATACGTTATTTTCATAAAAATGATAAGGGCAACTATAACGTCGATCTTTAACGAATTAAAAAAAATTAATATACCGTTGTTACGGAAACAGATGATAGATAAAAATCACTTGAAATCAATGAATGTTGATGAATGGGATATCGTTACAACTTTATCTGAAATAAACTGTAATGCTTTTAATCGACTACTTTACACGGTTTGAAGTTGACCGTAATTCATTATGGTTGAAGTGGGTTGAATTGTTGACATGGATGAAACTCAATTTTAATTGATCAACGTTAACAAATTGGATGAATTGTACTTTAAACGGTAATGTGCGTTTTTAAACGTGGTTAATATAGTTTTGAAAACTTTCAATAATTAATTAATCTACTGGATATTGAAAAAATTTAATTAAAAAATAAACGGACCACAAGGACATCAAGTACATCAATTCTAGTTTATTCGAGGTAAATATTACCAATGCACATATATGTATGTATGTATGTGTATGTGTGTGTGTGCGCGAGTGTTTGTTTGCGTGTTTTTCAATCGATTGAGCTTGACTTTTACTATATATATAAGTACACCCTTGTTGCAAATGACAAGAATTGATTGAAAATTGATTAGAAAATGTATAAGCAATGAAAGAAATAATACTAAATTTTTAAATTCAATAAACTTCGTTTAACACGTGAATCGATTACATTTATATATCATGAAATTTTTTTTTCAGATCATTCAAATAATCAAAGGAAAAAGTTTCACCATTGGTAATTGAAAATTGAGAATATACTAATCTTGATCAAATTCTCATTAACCGATGTCGAACCCTCGTTGTAAGCATTGTCTCGATTAACTTTATTCTATATGGAAAAATCTATGAACAGAGATTTTTATTTTATCAATTAATAATTTTTGAGGAAACGGTAAAAGTGAAGCGAATCAATAAACCTTTCGTTTATCGACCAGGAATTCGAAATAAGCACGCAAAATGCACGTGTAAGTGCTTTTAAATACTTGGGAATTCTGGGAACTTTTTAATCGACCTCGAACTAAAAAATGTCGTAAAGTGATTTATGCTTCTTGAATAAGATTGAAAATCTTTAAAAAAAAGCAATATCATTAGTTAATGCTCTCACTTGATTCGTTACCTCAATAACAAGCGTAAACATTACAAAATCATTAGAATTCATATATTACAGAACAAAAAGGAAAACTTGTAAAAGACATCACTATATCCAGACGTAAATTAACGAAAAAAATATTTTTTATTTGCGTTTTTGTCTCGTATATGGTGTGTCATAATTGTGTTTATGATTTTGTGCAAAGGATTCTGCGGCGAGTTTATTTTCTTTTTGTAATAAGAATCATGAATATAGGGGGAGAATCTAATACATTAGATTTCGATGTAACTTGATACTCGGAGGTGTTTGACTCGCTGATCATGAATCACATTCAAAACGACGTATTTAATATATTAAATAAATTGTCATATTTTCACAAAAATGCTAAAATTCACTTTGTTTGGATAAAACTCTTTGTATCATGGAATATATTGTATATGTTTAGAAATAAACAATAATATTTACAAGACCTTCCCTAGCTTTTAATGTTTGTACACTATCGACTCGTATGATAATTTAGAAAAAAAATAAACACATTTTCTAAATTTTTATAAAATTGAGGGACATTTTTCCATATCATGTACAGAATATAGTGATACCATGATTATTTATCAATAAAGTTAATAAAGTATAATCAGTGATTGCCCAAGATCTTATAAATAATTAGAAATATTTTTTTGTTGTTTGAAGTACTATAGTATAAAAGTTTATAATTAGCGAACGATTGCGTTTCGTATACATATATATGTTTAAACCAGTATTGTTTGTAAACGAAGCACGCGTATGAGTGACGGCTTATATTTATATTCGCTTTTCTATAATCGTAATTCATTTGTCACTTTCAGAATTAACAATTTCTAACATGGCAACAATTTTGTAAGATACACGGGATACACGTAAATTAAATCATTCTTTCAATTTGTTAAAATATAAATTCCATTTTTTCCAAACATCCGTGTCTGTTTATCTTCGGTAAGTAAAAACATGTATAACATTCGTATTCTCCATATTTATTGGACCAATTTGTTCTCTATTCAGAAAACAACTATAGCAAAATTTGCAGAAACATGCAGAGATAACATCATCTGTATTATGTACTTCGAACGTCCGTATTTACATAAAAATGCAGGGCATAGTTTTGATTTCAACGGCGTGAAAAAATATTAATAAAGGAAGAAAAAAACACGAGGAAGAAGTAACTTACCACATACCTTTTCAGTACATTATCTAACGAGGGTGTAAAGTGTACTTTTACGCACGAGTTAGGGATACTATTTTTGTATTTGCGGATGAGGAAAGATTAGAAGTATTGTAGATGTCTCGTTATTAGTGCTGAAAGTAAACGTTCACGGATTTTAGGTGGTGTCATGCGTGAAATAAACAAGTTACGCATGAATTGAAAGAACTATTCGTAAAGTAAAATGCGTATACCAGTTAACGACTTTTTTTACTATACGCGTGTCATCTTCCAGCGTGCATAAAAGTTGACTTTACGACTGAAATCGGGCATCTAAAGTGCTTTACGCACTAACTTTACGCACACTTTACCCACACAAAAATACATTTTGTCGCCCGGCCATCGTATTGGGAATATTGAACTTCTTGGCATACATGAAATGTACATAATGTAGCATTATATTATATAGTATAACATTATATTGTGTAATATAACATTACGCACACACGCATATATGAATATAGGTATTCTATATACTATATATTTTATATAAGTATTATTTAAATGAACTATTTATATAAATTATATAAATTGAAATTAAAATATTATACATTTAATATATATTTCTACTTTATTTAGATATATAATATAACATATAATATATACAATATGCATAATAATCTACATATCATATAATATAATTATTAGTTGTCTATATAAAATAATCAATAGGATGAAAATGAAATATCGCACAGAATGAATATTAACAATAATGAAAAAGTATTTCAACCATTTCATATATAAGATTTGCGTGAAATCTATACAACATTATATTATATAATACATGCTGTCATATAATATAACTTATATATATATATATATATAATATTTTACATATAATAAAATATTAGTATATATTTACTGTATATTTCTATACATTTTATATATAGATATATAAAATACAACATAATATATACAATACGCATAATAATCTACATATCATAATATATTATTATCTATGTAAAATAACGAATACAATGAAATTGAAATACCGCCGAATGAATATTAACAATAATGAAAAAGTATTTCAACCATTCCAATTATAAGAATTGCGTGAAATTTATATATTGCGAATATATACATTATATTATTATATAATATAAGCTTTATGTTTATATAATTATGTTTACTTTTGTATTGCAAGCCTCTTTTAAAGTAGAGAGGCCTTCAAAAATTGCATCTCATGCATAAAAGCAAGGATGCGGTAATGTGTAATGGGGTATAGCAACAATATTCTCGTGGCCGACGGGTGAAGAACGTACCAAACTTCGACTCACCGAGTAACAAATGTATATGCAGACGCGTTTGCCGCACTGCAAAGTGTTTTTACCTGCAACTGTTTCTCGGTAACTGTTATCGACCGGGTCTTGACCGAGTTGGCCGACCGCATCTACCCGTCGCTAGGTCTTATTCTCTCCGCCCGAACAATACCCATAAACAGCTTCCCCTCCATATATAGTGAAATAGGAATGAAGTTTTCTCACTTTCGAATTCGATTTTTAACCTTTCATATATATAAAGAATTTCAGCAGAGGAAATACTAGAAATCTCGTAATGGATGAATTATGATGTATGAATATCAATAATAAAATATTAATATTCGATACAATTTAATATTCATAAAAGTATTTTTACTTCGCCTGGCGTCAGTTCATAATTTGAAACTCATTCGAAAAATTATTAAAGAAAATTTATTAAAATATTTGTCTATTTTTGTCCTATACGAAATTGCTAATATTTGCATATGGTAAAATATTTCTAAAATATTTCGGTCAAATATTAAATAAACAATTTTTGTATAATTTAAATTACTTCGCCTGACGCAAGGCGGGCGAAGTATTGAATTTACCAACAAAAATTTTTCCGATTCTTCGATTTCGGGAATTTATTGGTGGAAATCTATTCGACTGATTTTTAAAATTGACCACTCATTCTCTTCGTCTATTCCTGGACAACATGAAGGTATTTTTTTTATTATCGTGTAAAA
>JAPYZR010001694.1:0-38854 GCA_030522945.1 Trichopria nigra
TACCAACTACAATAAACTGGCTGGGGATAATTTACTACTTCTTGTGGTTGGTGTAACTACTTTTCTCGTTATAGTTACCAATCATTTTTTTCCGTGCATCCTTCCCTTCCCTTCATCTTGCTCAGTTCTCGTGATATCCTTTCCGTCAAGAACCGAAATAACCTTCCTCGGTTACCACGCGAAGCTCAGGGGTTTCGGCACGACGATATATATATATATCCGCTCTTCCACCTTCGGTATCTCTTCTATTACCTGCTCTCTATCCCTTTTCCGGCCTCTCTCTCTCTCTCTCTCTCTCTTTCTCTTATTTTCGTTTCCCGACGTTTTCTTCTTTCGCCAGCTCTTTTTTCACGAGACTGGAATGCCGACTCGAAATATATCGATTCCCCCCCCCCCTCTCTCTGTCTCTCTCTGTCTCGATTTCTCTTCTTCGGTATAGCCGCTTCTCCGTTTCGCTCTCGATTCGCATTCGTTTCGTTTCCCCGAACAATTCGGCGAGCACTTTTTATGAGTCCCGGGTTGACGATACAGCTTTGCTCTCGCGGGCGACGTGTAATTGAATTTCTATCAGAGCCGAATTCAAATCAAAATTCGATACACACGGCGAAAATCGTTCAATTGACTCCTTTGTTGCTGCTTAAAATATTCAGACCTGTGATATTTGTTATTTACACTCTCGCCGAAGAACAAGCCAATGTCGTATCTGCGCGTTTAATATTATTATATTAATATTTTGCATATATGGATTTTGATCGTCGTCTCTTGTCCATTTATTAAACATTTATTAAACAATGTAGATAATCTTAGCAGATTTAGGCAATGCTCGCGGAGCTTTTGTCTATTGGAAAACCTATTTATGTCGGTGTCCAATTGTGCATCCAGTGCACGTCGATTGTACGTCCAGCATACATGCAGAACGGCCGTCCAATGGCTGTCCTCGCCAGTAACAACTGGACCTAAATTGGAGAGTCATAAAGTGGACCTACTTATGATATTTGGGTTGATGATAATTTCCCGTACATATTTCGGACGTATAAAGAGAGCTTATCACTACTGTACATTGTTTTGTTACAACAATTGCTAAACCCTGCGTGTACGCAAAAATGGTTTAGTTGATGGTTTCCAACCAAGCTGGTGTTTCGATTGGCCAAAGTTCACTTCACATAACGAAATAATTGATTCGAAAAACGGAACCGTGTGTGGGTTACTGAATCAGTTTAGTTAGAACTGTTTGGTTGTCGTATATGTAATTATACTTAGTTTGCACGAACCCAACGTTCGGTTAAAATAAACAAAGTTCGTTCCATGGACCGAACTGGGCTCGATCGATGCTTGTTCCATAATATACCTTATCCGTATATTAAATTCATGACGAATGAAAATGAAATAAAATGTCGTCGGTATGTATTTTGTAGTTTCAAATTTATGCCGGTAAATTTTATTTTATTCCGTGTAAGGGAAAGTTTTATAACATGTGTGTCTGTGTGTTCAGATATTTCTATATCACTTGAACGATCACATCATTATATAAGAAAGATTAGATTATAGAATTAATAGTATATATTACGCCATTAGTGAGGCAAAATGATCTCGGACGAGTGTCAGATTTTCAAAATTCGAAATGGCGACCCAAGAAAGTCCGAATATACATTTCTGTCCCTATCACTGCAGAATCACAAATAAATTTTTATCACAGATAACACGATTCTTTTCATATTTCTTCATTTACACAGCATACTCTCTAAATTTGAATCAGCGAAAGTCACTGCCAATCAGCGAATATACACTGATAATCAGTCCAAACCCTACCATCTCGTAGGGTTTGGACTGCAAAAAACAATAATAAACAATGATGTATTCTCAGTTTTATTATTATTATTATTATTATTATTATTATTCTCTGGATAAATGATTTCATATACAATTATTCTTCAGTCGCCGGATTTGGGGGTGAAACTTCGCTTTTAGATCACAACCCATACGTCATAATGGAGACCAGGTAGGAATGTTAATATTTGTGAAACACTCGGTGCTGAGTTTACATAAGAAAGTTCTTGAATAAAAGTCATACAATAGCAAAGGGAAAAAAAAAAATAATAACCACTTGGCCCAGTAACGCGAGACTTTTCAGCAAATATGGAACTGAACAGGTCGAGACGTGCAGGCAGGCAGATATTTCTATCCGCCATTCTGATGCTTATTCAAATAATACGCTGAACAGCACATTATTATGTCACTATGGAAGACTGCTGCTTCTTCGGGTGTATTTATTTTGAACTGGCAATGAAAGGGTGGGAATAATCACTTGTTCATCAGTTTAGCCATATTAATAATTTTATTTGCATTACACAAATACGGCAAATATTAAACAAATATAAAGAGAACGCGAGAATATTTCCAATAGATTTCGAATGATTTGCGATGCTTAGGATTATAGCGGGAATCAGAATAAATTTTCATTTATCCAAAAAATACGAAAGTCTGGCAGCACTGCGGGCGTAGAATAAAAGTTACAGGTTGTTAATACAAGATGATTAAAAGTTATGAAGTCAATGAAATGTAAATCAAACGAGATGTTATTTTTCGCATATAATGTTAAAGAAATTAATTTGATGAAATATGATATTTCTCATGACCAGTTAGAAGATCGATTTATGAGACTATTGTTTTATGTGCATACGAGTAGTAACGAGAGTCAAACGGTACCACGTAGTTAACGCCATCCGCAGTGACAATTCATATACAACTATACAATAACTGGTAACCGCAAAATACAAGAGCGGTGTCTCCACGCGGTGACGAGATTGCCGCTGACCGCAAGAGCAGAACGGAAGTGACTCGGTTATCTCGGGCAAATCTCTCTTACCGTGCCGTTTCCGCTTCCTTTTTTTTCTTTGCCTTCGAAACGTTCGCGTCGTCGACTTTCCCTGGCCGACAATAATGTATTTGCCACTTGTGTTTTCGTTCGTCGCTTTTTTAGGATTCGCGAGAATATACGCGTACACCGGGAACAAGCGAATTGATCAGTAGTTCCATATACTGACTTGAGATATTTATTCCCCAACACGGATTATCCATAGCCCCACCGCGACCCCGTGCTTCGATCGAGACGCCCGCCGCACGTTCGTTAGTACTTGGGAGTGAACTTGGGTTCTTTGCCAATCAGCCGAGCAATGCCTCCCGGGATACCTTAGTTGGCCGCAAAAGTCAAAGCTAAATGGCAACCGAGCAACTCGAGATGAAACGATGTACGGTTTCCCTTCGTTTGACAGGAAACTCGGACGTTTCGAATTTCGGACACCGACGAGCAGCAAACCAATAGTAGTGTTACTTTGAGAACTCGCCGAGGTCGGAACGAAAAATGGCGACATCTCTACTGAAAGTCAATATTTTATTTTTTTTTTTTAAGTATTAGGTATTGGTATTGTTAGGGTTTTGTTATTGCTGCTCGGAAAGAAAAAAAAATGGGGAGTTCTGCTAATACACGTATCGCATTACACGAATTCGAGGTTCTTTGCAAAGATACGAAGCTTGAGTGGTGTTGGTTTCATTCCGCTCCGAGTGAAAACTGAATTTGGGTGTCGGTGCAATGAAACTGGTTTTGAGGTTATTGGGACCAGTGGAGCTTCTTCATTATTGTACCACTTTAAAACAATGCGATAGTGGTTGTCTATTAGTATTGACGTAATATAAAGCAGAGAGAACGGCTTGACGCGGAACTTCGTCAGTTAAACACAATGGGGCCCAACTTACACTCTCATTATTCCGTCCGTGTTTTTACAAAGCTGATTGTCAGTTGAAAATTTTAACTGTTTCAACAAAAAAAAAACTTTCCTCTGCCACCGAAAAATGAAGTTCATTCAACGTTGCCCCCCCCCCCCCCCCTGCACTTTTTGTCCTTTCTCGCCCTCTCGAGAGAATTAGAAAGTGGCATCCGTTCCTCCCACCTCCGAATCATTTCGCGTTCGAGCAGCTACAGCTGGTGCGCCGTGATCATAAACCTGTGAACAATCACGATAATGAATCCTCGCCGCGGAACTCGAAACCTGATGCTCGACGGAATAATCAGATATAAAAAGTAAGACGCGAAAACACATTAAAGTATATAGCAATCGATGCAAGCAACGTAATCATCATCTCGTACAGCAAGCACCGCATCAAAGAATTAATGAATAACAGACGTACTAACGCCAGTCGAGCGCACGACCGATGGCTGTTATTTATTTACTGATCTGCCGTTAATTTGTTCGCCGACGAGCGAGCACATCGGCGGGCTCCGCGAATCCCTACTTTATCGGGTTAATCGATCTAAAATCAACTTTAATCATACAATTTGTGCGGTTTCGTTTTCATACAACACAGTTTCCAGATCGATTTCCTACTCCATTGTTTCCGTTGAAGTGCTTAAACCGCTCAGTGTGTGTACTGAGTTATTCAAGAGGCATTAGTATCGGTAATCATATTCATGCAGCGCAGCTGCACTCGCATGAATGGAAAGTGCGCAATTTGTATATGGAAGGAACAATATGCTTCTTCGATCCCTTTTTCCATATGCCGCGGCGGCATCATGCAGCGCCATTATCATTCCGAATCGTTAGTCGAGTCAATGTCGGATTTTCGTTCACCTCTATTTTCGTTAGGATCACCGCTACACGCACACAGATGCGCGCGCACGCACACACACACACACAGAGACACACGCCTATAGACGTATGGCGAAGCGCACACGCGCTCATCGAAATCTCTCGCTCGAAAGAGAGAACAAAGTTTCGAGAAGTTTCCGGGCGTCTTCATTTTATATGCATTGCTTGCGGAAAGTTGCGATCGAGTGCCTTTTATGCAAAGTCTAAGTGTGCGCACGCTGACAGGTCAACTGACGCGCGTTATTTTTAACTTGCGAAATAAGGCTTTCGGATCGCCTAGGCCGCCAGTCGAACATAGTATACCCGTTGTTGATTCGAACAAACGGCGCGCGCGATTTTCCTATACTCCTCTTTTTCTAGCTGGCTCTGCGCTCTCGCGTCGTAACGTTCTTAACCCATATATTTTCAAGTGAGCCAATGATCTTCTTAAGAAGGATTTACACGACAGGTATTGCGTGACAGAGCCCGATCGCCCGCCGCTTCCGTTTCACGCCGTGGGTATAGCAGCTAGGCGAGGGGGAGAGAGAGAGACGCCCCAGATCGGTCAGCCCTGCACAATACGACAACGCACACCGCAGTAGAATTCCCATTATCAGTGATTTCGATTTATGACCTGTTATCGAAAGGGACGGCGTGCACGTTGCGTACGACGACCTAATGCGGATTACGTTTTAGAGATTACCGTTTGATAATGAATTGGTTCCAGCAGTCGCCGATCGGATGTACGCGCGTTCATGTACATTGGCTATCGGTCGGTTCCTCGTCCTATACCTGGCCCGCCACCCGCCACTCGCCAGCCGTGTTCCCATTAACGTGAACAAATGTATCGATAGAACGTGACCGGTCGGCGCACTACCAAATGGGGAATTCCCTCAGTTGTTCCACGGGGCCTTCTTCCGCCTTGGCGAGCGAACCCCCTTCCCTCTCGGTCGGATGGCTCAATGGACCATAAATCAGGCGAGTATTTCGTAAATCCGAGGTGCATCGAGTTCCAGTCGCTCACTTTCCGAAGAGCTCTTGTTTTTTCGACAGCCCCCCTCTCCCTCGTCCCCTCTCCACGCTGCCAAGTAAAACCCTTCAGCTTTTCTCTTCTACTGTATATAACAGGAAATTCTCGCATGGAAAAATCTGAGATGTTTGGAATGCAGTTGTACGCAATGGAAGGGAAATATTTAGACAGACACCCGCGGAGTCCTTTCGGATCAGTTTTATCCCGGAAGAGCCGAGAGACGTCCCGGCGCCGAGGACTGCGAGAATTCACCCTCTTGGTAGGTGACGTTATCGACCGGAGTTTATATGTATATATAATCTTTGTTCGGAAGTTGGTGCCTAGAAAATGGAATGTCAAAATGCGGATTATTCCTTCTTAATATATAGTATATATAGTATATAGATGGGGATTATTTCGAAGAGGATTACCTCGTCATAACAAAGAGGGTGGAGACACGAGGTGTCAACTAATTTTTAAGCTATATATAAGTAGACTGTTTTCGGTGGAAGTATCAAAGCCACGTTTATTCATGTTTAGCCTCGGGCGGAAAGTGAACTTTTTCCAAACCACTCTAAAAGTATTAGTCGGTCGTTTCTTACGAAACGAAACGTGAAACGTCGATATAGAGGAACAAAACGGGATATGAAGTTTAGCAATTATTTTCACTTCCCGGCACAATCTATTTATAAACGTGATCAATAAATACTTTCTTAGCTGCGAGAGAAGTTTCCCTCGGAGCGCCGTCGTATTGGAAACAAATCGCCCTGCACGGCGTCAGTTGATTCTTTATCATCTTCTTTACCAGTTTCCTCTCGCAATCAAACAAGTCGGTGGGTGTCACGTACGATCGAGGCGAATAGTCGTTTACAATGTGAGTTTTCACTAATTGCAAAGAGGGGCGTAGAGCATTGTCATTTTCTCCGAAAGAAACGTAACTGTTGCTTTTAACGATCTCAGGATTATGCACGATGACGCAAACACTTTTTCAAAATAAACAAACAGACGCACAAAGTTCATCTTGTTTCTTATTCTGATTGAAGGTATATTAATAATTATTGATCAGATGATGGTGGTAGTATAAAATATATAGGTGTATCTCCAGAACTTTATATTAGCATTCATAAAGATACCTTAAAGATTGTAAAAATAATTGTACAACAAATTGTAATAAGTATAATTAAGTAGAAGAATCGATGAGTGTAAGTGAAAATTACATATTTTTTTCAGTTTAAACAATACTCTTTGAAGGGAGGAGAAATTGATGTAAACAGCTATTTTATTGTAAAGATTTTATTACAGAAAAGTGGAAGTAATTATTGCATTCATATAAGATACATTGTAATACTTAAGTTTAAATTTGCAAGAAAAAATATTTTTGTTGTAAAAAACAAGAACGAAATCGTAACGATACAGCATCTTGAAGTTGGCTCCTGATTTTTGCTCCTGATGGGCAACCCTTGTCATTGTCTGAAATCAACGAATTAAATAAATTTGTAATTGAAATAAATTATTTTTGAAATACATTTTTTAATACATTTTGCAGTTCTCATGAAGCGTATAGAAATATCGATAAAACATTTCAAGTTAAATGACCATTAAATTTTTTAATTATACTGTCCGTCTTGTATCGGGATGCATCACTTTAATGACTTCTTAGGGCCTTTATGGTTTGATTTAGGCTTTAAAACGTTGGAAATACATTCCGTACAATGGTATATGATTTTTTTTTCAAGCCATAAAAAAAAAAAAAAAAACGAAGACTTTGACACAAGGTTGCCCCCCTAACGAAGCATTCTGGGCTGTGTGGCTCATAATAGAAACAGTCGGGGGCGTCAATGAATGAAATGTCCTTGTGTCAATGATGTGCCTCAAGTAGGAACGAAATTATGTATATTCAAAGTTGCGTGACAGGGTTTTTCTTAAATTAACAATTTATATCAATCAACTTGAAATAACGTTTTCAACAACAAAGATTTCTAAATAATCATATAACGAGGTTTACATGATGTATACAATATGAAGTAATTCGAATCCTTACACGAATATATGCCACCTATATGTATACAAAGGGGACGATGACTTCAAAAGTTAAATTTCCAAACGCAAGTCATCACAAAAACGACGTGTTTATAAATATAACACATATTGAATTAAGCTCCAAAATACTTTCAATTCATTGTAATCTCTTCATATATATATATATATATATATTATTATATAAATGTACAGGAAATAAAATAGCATATGAAAGTCCTCTGCCGTCATATATACACACGCTTCATGAAGAAAATAAAGTAATAAATGGACGGATTTCTATGAAATTTGATGTTTACGGTCTTGAAAGATTTATGATTATGAATCTGACGTTAATTTAAAAAAATTTTCAATAACAGATCCAATATGGTGGACGAAATTAAAAATTTAAAATTGTCGGATTTTAATAAATTTTGAGATCTAGGGGTTTTTGGGGTCGCTGATCACAAATATGAAGATAGTTTTCAAAAATGTTAAATTATGAATACAACATGGCGGATGTACAATAATAAAACATTTTAGATTTTAGTACAAATTTGCATCCAGGAGTTTTTTTTTTATTATTATTCATTATTCTGAGTTTTGAAATGTCGACGTTAAATTTGGTATATTTGATTGGAAAGTTTTGACCACGAGCCAAACGTCGTAAATTCCTATAGATAAATAAAACTTACAGCTGATAAGTAATTTCACATGGACAATGTGACGTTAGTAATATATCTTATAGCAAGCTGTAAAAAAGATTTATGCGAGGTTTTTTTCTATTATTTTCCAAGATATATTATATATACGGTAATAAATAATATATATAATTATACAATAATATATATATTTTTATCGATCGCGGTTATTTTTTCTTCCTCCTATGCTCAATTCTTCTTTCCACTTCGTGTATATTTTTTAACTTGTGCTCATAGTGCAACTAAAAATGAAAAAAAAAAAACTTTAATTAAATACTTGACAAAGTCGATAACATTTCGTTCGAGATAATGATACCTTAATATTTTAAAGAAAGGTTCCCGCAAAATGGATTATAGTCGTTTTACACTGAACACGTGATTATGCCAACAACGATAATTGGTCGCACACCCGCGCTTCTATATATGCTAAATAGACCCTCGTATATTTACGTTTTTGTTTTATAGCCGGCGGGCACGCCACTATTTTACAAAACTAGCCCCCGGTAATTTGCACCGTGGAATTCCGTAATATTGAAAATTACAGTTCTCGGAATCTACAAATCTTTTCGGTAAGTCGCGTATAAGAGGGCTACAATGAAAATTACAAAGTAAAACCAGTTCCCCTCGTCTTTAAGTAAATTTGAGCAGAACTAATTGGCTAAATTAATTTTTATTTTTTTTACAAAACGGTTTTGTAATAAAGAGAAAAGTGTTTTCGTCAATAGAGAAAATAAAAGAGAAAAAAGTTTAAAAATCTCTACGTATGCGTAGATCTACTGAAATAGTAGTTTACTGAATTCACACCTTTTTTTGTCAACACGTAAATCAGCACTCTAACGTGAAGTTGTCTTGAAAATATGTCATGCGTTTGTTGAATATATGTCGGTAACAACGTGGCAAAAAGGATTATACATTTTTAATCTTGAAGTTGAGACTAGACTTGAAGTAAAAAAAAAAAAGAAAGAAGAAGAAGAAACGAAATTTCAAGATTAAATATCACTTTGTTTATATTTAAAAAATCAATCTTTTAAGAAAAATCAATCAATAATAATTCGTAATTAATAATAATAATTCGGCACTCTCGATCGTTGCTTGCCAATTGACACATTACTTACATTTATTTAAAAACAAAAACAACCATTATTCTATTTTTTAATCAATTTTTTCTTTGTTCTGTATTATTAAGTTTTTTTTTTTTTTTTGTTTTTTAACGAAATTGTTGAAAATTCCAGGATGAAAAGGTCTTTGCGAAAATCGTTTTAATAATGTAAGCTGTATACCTGACGTTATACGTTCACATTTAATTCTTGAAAGTCGAAGTCGCCGACGTCGTGCCCTTTCTCTTTTGCCGTTCTCGAGAACAAACGAAAGCGAATCGATATCGGGTCATACGTATGGGCGAACAGGTAAACAGGCGCATCGGTCTGTTATTTTCGAGCAAAAAGTGCAGCGATCGAAGTTTTCGGTTCGATGTACCACAATGAGTTTTCAAAGTGTGCGTTTAAAAAACTATACGGCTCGCTACGACCCTATCAGCGCTCGCTATAACTTTATAATATTCCATTGCTTGCACATTGACTCAACTGCGAATTGTTATGAATTTTGTACTTCATGATTAAAATTGAATAGTTAAACTATCAACGATTATTCAAGGTGTCAGCGAAGATGTCAAGCCCAGAAAAGCAAAAATTTCGATGTTTACTTTATAAGAAATTTAGGTAACATCGTACTCACATAAAAAGATATAAGAAACACGTTTATAAATCATAATTTGATACTAAAGGCAATTAATCAAAGACTGGTGAAAATAATAATGTGTCTGTAAATTTAGTCAGGAATTAAGTTTGGAAATATACGAATGCGCGTAGTGCAATCAAGCACTTAAGTGTGATCGAAAACAGGACCTTACGGATCTCAAATTAGATCCAAGATTGACTGCAATAAATAAGAAACCTTCAATATCAATTCGACACTCGGGCAAAAATAACCGGAACAAACAACATTTCTGTTGGTCTCAATCCTTATTTTGATAGTTTTCGAGCCGTCAATGCAATTGTCACGATATACATATAAATTTACATTCACCTTTTTGGTTATTGTAACTTGCAAGGGCAATGAAAAAAATCACCTAGAGGAGGTAAGTCGTCCCGAGAGCATGATAAACGGACACAGTGGCTTGCCGCAGGCGACAGATGACTTGCGACCTACTTTTAAGGATCTATAGCCCAGATGCGAGGGTGTTGCGCTCGATCCATGGCGCCGTCTTCTCTTTCTCCTCCGCTGCTGTCCTCACTTTCTCCTCGAAAGCCAGGCGACGCGATATTCTCTTTCAATATAACCCTACGAGCATAAATGCCGAGCAACCGCCAGTTAGTTTCGTGCTGCTTAAAATTGTTTTCAGGAACACGAGAGTCACGGTGACTTTGACTTTATGCATTCCATCGAGAGTTATGGATATGACAAAAAGAGAATTTACCTTAAAATTTACCATTCAGCGCACCTTGAAATACAGGCCCATTTCACAGATTTATTTTTATCGCGCTCCAACCTGGAAGTAGTCTAATAAATGAAAGCGTTCATTCACTTACATATAGAGATACTCGCCGAGAGCAATTTTCTGCACGCACTCCCAGTGTGACGTCGATTCATTGAAAATGAACTCCAACCCGCGCTTTCAACTTTTAGCGGCAGTTGTTATCGAAAAAGAAGATAATAACCACCTCCCAACGTTTCTGACAACACCTAGGTCGCGTCAAGCTTGAGTGGCGGCGGAAGGAAAGTCTCGCGATCTCGCGTATTTGGAGTACGGTGTCGAACCGCTTCTCGGCGAGGCGAGGCGCGAGGGAGAGAGGCGGGGATCGCGCCTTGCGCGAGCGGGTAAGAGAAACGCGTATAGTCCCCGTGGGGAGCTAAAGGCAAGAGCGAGCGAGAGATGGAAGAGAGCCTGCGAATGTAAATGTGTATACGTCGGGTTTGTGTGCATTTGCGCGCGCGCCCGAGTGATTCGCTGTGCCAAGGTGGGGAGCGAGACCGCCACGGAGCGGCGGATCGAGAGACGGCGAGAGAGTCGAACCCGAGCTAGTTCTTCAGTATTGCTCGGGCCGCAGCCACGTTCGGTTGGGGGTCACAGACCGCTCCCGTCCGCCTTCCGACCGCACATCCATTCGTGCAGTTCCCCTCGACTCCGCGCTCCGAAAGTACAACTCGCGAGTTCGTACGTCGTAACTCGGCTAGTTCGAGTCGGGTGTGCAATCATGGGCCGACGATAGAAATCGGATAGACGATCCGCGAGTGTGCTGGATTGGCTGGCCTCGATTGATAATTGTGGCGCGTATAAAGAAAGTGCGACATTATTCAAGCATTGTCGAAAATTGCGGTGAGTTACTGTGTTGCGGGCCAGCGTAAGATGAGCCCGGCCTCTCAGGGCGCTTTAGAGGTGGAGCGTTACATAGGCAGTTGTTTGATTTCATCATCGGTGAGGCCGTCGATTCACAAGCCACTTAGCTGCAGAAAACAAGAGCAGGGATCGAGAGCCGCCAAAAGCCGAGAACAATGCCAGGTGCAATTCGGCTCGACGGGTACATGGGCTGGTGGCGCACCTTTGATCTCAATGACGTCAAATCCGCGACGCAACAATCTGCGATTGTCGCCATCACTGGGTCAGCAGCAGCAGCAGCAGCAACAACAACAGCAGCAGCAGCAGCAGCAGCAACAGCAAGTGCAACAACCGATTAACGAGCAGGTGCAGGGACACCTGCACAATCCAAGTCCGCTCTCTCGATTGGCAGTTCAGACACAGGGCGCTCCGCTCATTCTCTCGGGTCGCTTTCACAATCGGGTCAAGACTCACGGCACTGCCAATACGGTAAACGCGATGGCTGTTAACAACGTTGCTAACCTCTTGAATGGGTGCAGTAACGGCAACGGCGTTTCGAACAACAACAACAACAACAATAACAATAACAACAATAATGGCAGCGTAACAATGGCAGGTGCGCCCGTCAATGCCGCGCGTTGCCAGCCTCCCACGAGGCCAAACAACAAGTTATTCGTCGAGCAGTCAGCGAAGAAATCCCAACAGTCGCCGTCAAAGACCGATTCCCTGAATAACGTTCCGAATAAAGATACGCCGGGAACGAACATCGCAAACATCGACTCCCTAAGTATCGCCAGCGACGAGAGTTCAGGGTCTAATAATTCGGAAAATAGTTTACCGCGCATCATAAAACCGCGAAAGCGGAGAAAGAAGGATCGTAAACCGCCCGTCAACGTGGTCACGACGACGACTGCTACGGCGGCGTCCGCATCGACGGAGCTCGCTGTCAAGCCGGACGAGTTTCAGCAAATGTCAGCAACCACAAACTCGAATATGCCCAATGGACATACCGAACAGTCAGGTATGGTCACGTTGAAGCCTTACGCGCCGTCCTGTTACGACGCAGCAGCGCGTTACAGCAACGAAGCTGTAACTCATTTCCGAGGTCACAGGAGGCCACAAATCATCAGGGAAAGTGGTTACGGAAGGTTGCATCAAAGTTCCTCTTCCTCGTCGCCATCAACATGTTCTAACGTCGTATCGAATTCAGCAGTACAGGAGGTCGTCGACACGAGGCAACGTTACGCGCATCGGCATCTACAGGTGAAAGTGCTCGATGACAACCGGAACGTTGTCGTACCGGTGCCGGTGCGCCAAGCGAAAGGATATCTGCGAAACGGTAACAACTGCAATAGCAACAATACCGGCGCACTGCCACCGGCGCGCTACATGCACGATTACAGCGAACCCATCACGTTGGCCTGTCAAGAAAATCTCGAGAACTGCTTGCAGAGTTCCATCTGCCAATGTCGTTATTGCGATCCGTCCGGCTTAATCTGGGACGTCGATCAAAATGGCTACTCGCAATTCTTAACGCCTCCATCGGCAGACTTTAACGGGATTCATCATCATCATCACCATCATCATCATCGGTATCCACAAATCCCCGTATTTCTCGCGCGTCCTTCGTACGTATGCCAGGAACACGGCGGTACCGTTGAACTCTTCGAATCCGACAATCCATGTCTGCGGATCCGCGAGAGGGACGGCGCTATCCTCAGGCGTAGCTGGAGTGACCCGACGAGCTATTTCAGCGAGGAAATTGTCCCGAATCGCGACGTCGGCGTAATCGGAGACAGGGGCCACTCGGAGCTGTCAAAAAATAAGAATGCATGGCGCGGCGACGCCTCTTCCGCGATTCCAAACAGTGCAACGAATTCATCAACAACGCTGGCAAACATGACGGGGAACGGAGGAGCTACGATCTCTCAAGGCCTGGAAGTGTCTACGGAAATCGTGACGTCGCCTAATGGCCATCGTGACCTGGAGATCAAGTTCTACTCGTCGTCCCCATCCAGCGCCGTCGCTTCCGACGACAAGACGCTGTTCGCCTTTCCCGACGACGAACCCGAGGACTTGAACGATATTTGGAGTTACCACAAATCCAAGCTTCAACAGGATTTCCGAACCCTGCTGCAGGCGGAAGAGTGAACGAGTACGGAATGATTCGTGTTTGCGAAATTAACTCGAATTCGTGTTTTTCGGAGTGATTCAAATAAAATATCATGTGTACATGCAAAGTTACTTTGTGTGCTGGAGTGAATTTAGGTTAAGTATTAGGACGGTATAAGAAGATTCTCCATCGACAGAAAGGAGTCCAGAAATACTCGATCGCATCAGTTGAAATTGCGTTTTGTCATTTCGAGCGCGTCGAGGCGCTAAACTGACTAACGAGCTGTTTTGCGTGGACAAAACAAAATGGCATTACCGTCGTCAATGCCGTTGAACTACCGTATTTATCGTAGGGTCATTTCGACCCCATACACAAGTGTGCACGAGAGTAATAGGGGATCGGACAGCAGCGATCGGAGCATGTCGTTTTGGCGCTATTCGGCGAACGCGACCGGAGCGACGAGAGCGGGAGTAAAAGAGAACGGCGTAGAAAAAGGAAAGGAATGCGGTTTCTTAAATGTTAGGCTTTAGTTGCACGTAAATTACGATGGACCAAACTCGTGATAGATAATGACGAAAACGACGTAGAATCGCGCGTTACACTTCGATATCGTATTGTCTCGTCGCTCCGAGCGTCGATTGTCGAAATAAAAGACGATTGTCGAAATGCATGGTGGTATCTTTCGACAATCGTCGCACTGCTGACGCCAAGTAAGAATCTATGCTGTAAAATAAATGTTGCTCGCCGTTATCAAGATCTTATACGACCCACACTGACGGCAGATAAAAGCGTCGTCGTATAAGGTCGCCTGCAATCTGATAACGACGAGCGAACGCATTTCGCAGGCTTTTTCCGAACGGAGCATAAGGAAGCAAATTACTTTGGTCGCTTACCCGGAATTTGTCGAACAGAGTAAATTGGAAAACCGTGTCCACTTTCGGAGATGATAAAATGTTTTAATTTCTGCGAAAGGCTGAGAGCAGAGTGACAATGACCGAAGTAGAATTATAGACGAAGCGTGACGCGAAACAGAAAAATGAAAATCACTCGACAAGCTTTGTATCGACGCCGCACACGCGCATCGTTATTCTTTAACATAGATCGGCAGCGGATGCCGGTGACCTTTTACTTATCGTCTCGCGATTGAATAACGTCAGAGCTCGCGGGTCAACAAACTATTATAATTTAACCACGTGACCCGCGGGCCGCGCTATGCTAATTTAAGTCGTACGTGACGTACACACCACTCGTTTACGTTACTTTTCAATCCGACCGCGCAGTAGTTCGCAGCACTCAGATGTCTCCCCTCGTAGTACTCGCCGCAATATAATGTTTTGGCCGTAGAAAAATTCGCGTTTCGTAACAAAGTCGTGAAACTTTGGTTTGCAACTGACTTGTACCATTAACAGCTTCCTCGCCTTCGAAAGGTAAAACCGAGATCGCAGTTGCTGGGTGACTTTCAAATTATACACATTCATTTCTAGTCTACAGTTTGTAATTTTCTTTTCTGTTTTCTGTTTTCTGTTTTTTTTTTTTTTTTTTTTTTTTCGGTTATCTAAGAAACAATAAACGGTGCATCTGAGCGTTGTCAGTACTCGATTTTACGTAAGCGAGCGCCTAACCCAAAACGGTCGAGAGTCAACATCCTTTGTATTGAATACGAAATTCGAAAAAGATTTACGATGCTGGGGAGAGCCTGTTCTTTCAAGCGGACGAAGTCAATTTGAAAGTTTCCAATACTTGGTCTTCGACTTGGATTCACATATCGTTCGGTCATCGTGCAACGCAAAATGTATCACGTAGAAAACTTGCGAACTGTGTACCGTTCGTACACGCGTCCATATTTTAAGGAATACGTCGAACACTGCTGACGAATGAATGAATGAATGAATGAATGAATGAATGAATGAATGAATGAACGAACGAATGAATAATTTATAGCGATAGTGTCAGTACATGTCTGTAGCGAGCATGTTCTTCGACCAGCGAAATCGCATCGGGTTGAAAATTTGGTACCTTCATGTTCATTCACAACGAGAGGATTCGGGATAAACATCGGCGTTTTCAGGTACATTCTAAGTCAAAGTAAATATGCAAACGTGGGTACTGAAAAATGTTCGGGTTTCATCGAGAGTGTAAGAAAATGTTCATCGCGGCATTTGTCGCGCGAGCAAAGTGCAAGGTTTCGGGAATTGGAGCGTTCCCTAAAAATTGAGTCGTTCCCATCGAGAACGTGGTTAAATGCGTCACGACCAAATTAGTATAAGTATATCGATTTGTAAAAATGACAGCAGACTGTAAACTCTGCGTTCATATGAGGGTCTCGAATGTTGTGTTTACAGAAAGTTGCCTGTCTCGAGGGTAATTTTATGCTTTAGGGGAGACGTAAAAAAACTTTTCTTCTCTAAAGTACGTATTTAACTTCGATGATTAATATCTTGGATTAATTGTCAGAATTCCAGTAATGGATTTCGACACACAAACTTTTCGGTGATTTTATAACAATGGAACCCCATGAACAAAAAAACGCGCACTTTGCTCCCGCGCCGAATACTGCTGAAAACGAATGCCAGCGATATTCAGTATGCTCGTGTTGATGCGTCGATCATAAACATGCGAAACGGAAACGACAGCCGCTTTTCGTAACGTTCGGTAATTAATCGTTTCGCCGTCGACGGCAAGTACGTCGTATTCAGGCCTCGCTCACAATGGAAGGAAGACGGCTGTCCTTTTCGCAGGCGCATGCGTTATTACAGATTAACTGTCGAAAAGTAGATCGGCGAGGCCCTGAAATTTGTCAGGCGACTCCCGACTTCCGTTTATTCGTAACGAACCCTCGTCCGTTCATTGTGAATGACTCGTCACGGGGAGTCCCCCATTCTCGCACACGACTTTTCCGCGATTACCTTTGCCGCTCATTCTCTCCTCCCCTGCCTCCTGCGCGCTCTTTCTATGTATGTGTATTCGCGTCTTCGTCTATCCGTCTTTCTGTCTGCTCGTCGATTTTCCGTTTCTCCTTCTCTCTCTCTCTCTCCCTCTCTTTCCGAGTAGTCGCCGTTCCGTTGGACGAAGCCGACGGACACACGGGTGAAAAGTCGTCGTGTTTCGATTACATTATCGACGGATTCATCCGCGTGGACCGTTGCCGGCGTCCGCGGATACTGGTCGAAGAAGGGAAGCGTGGGTGATTGGTGGAGGTGTTGTGTGAATCATCACCACATTTCGATGCATTTATCGTTAAGGGCCATCGAGTTTTCGAGTCGCGTGATTCCGGAACTAGTCCAGCGGCTGCTGCACGCGCGAGCGACCACTTTGGAAAGCGGATGTCGTTCCGTATCTATATAGGGAGGGCAACTGTGATAGCGATACGCCGGTGGGAAAAACGTCAAGAGAGCCGGAGGGATCGCGCCGTGGCTCCCGAGTAGCCCCTCCTATCCGCGCTATATAGCGAGCACGTTAAGGGAAATGAGATATGTATGCGAATAGTACGCAGCGTCGTCTCCCGAGACCGGGGGCAATCCATTACACTCGAAACCCGTACGAGAGCGAATAAAGTTCCAATTCGTACTTGACTCGAATTATGGCGATTACTACCACAATTGGAATTCAGGGATTTAGCGTCGCAGGTAAACTAATTTTTGGGAATATCGGTCGGCAAAGTAGTCATTGAATCGCGAACACGCGGAGTGCCACGAAATTTGTCACAAAACTGTTTCCGCGACAGAGCATAATAAAAAAAAAGTGAAAAGCTCGAGGACGGACTTGGTGTTTGGGTAATAAACTGGGACCGGTTTTATACTCGGCGCGTTGACCGACGAAAGTCGACGCACCGCAATCTTTGCCTCTTTTCCACTTTGCCTTTGTCTTTGACACGGAAATGTAAGCAGAGGTAAACTGGGAGAGAATACGTCACCCGTGTTCCCGACTATTAATTTACAATCTCCCTTTCGGCTCGAGCGATCGATATTTTCCATTTCATTAACGAAACTGCTCACACACTTGTCCGTCGACTTATCCTAATGGGATAACGGAAAAGATACAGTGAAATGGAAGTTTGTCGCGAATAAAGACGCCGACTTCGACGGCAGACGAAGCGTACTATTCCCACACGTAACTCGCCAAAAAGAAAGTCACCGCGTGTTGTAAATGCACCCCGAATGAAATATCTGTATCGCATTCGATGATTCCTTGCGTAACGATTCGGTCGGGCGCTTTATAATCGACCGAGCGAGCTAGTTGTCCTCGAAATCAGCGAAATCCGACGCTAGGCACCGAAGGCTGACAAGCCCGGCGACATCATTATTTATGTAACTAACCGTTAATTACGAGACTAAGGCACGGCATGGAGGCGCGACCGAGGAGGTTGCAGGATGAAACTTTTGTAGACCGCGATCGAATTTTCGGTGGAACTTCGATCGTGGCCCGAGATCGTCGGCCAATTTCGAATCGGCGATTTCGAAGTGACTATAGTGACCGATCCGTTGGTGGAAACTCGTTGCGATTTTACATCCATGTTTTTTACTTATTTTATGTCTAAACTCTTCTCTCAGCCAGTATAAAAGTGACGTAAACATAAATAAAACGTACTGTTTATAAAAATCATGTTTTCCGTTATTCGCCTCATAAACAAACCTCGTCCTGGAAATTCCTTATTGTTGCGGGTGATTTGACGCCCGGGAAATTAATTCGATGGCCCACATATAGCAAATGGTATCCTCGGAATATCCCCTAGGTAGCAAGTGATGTCCTAGGGATATCATTTCTATCCATCTGGACGTATAATTCGACGGAACTATATTCAAAGATTGAGAGGTACTGTATGCCAAGTTTGATGAGTAATAGTTATGCCTTGAAATTCGTAGTAACTGTCTTTTCTATTTTGTAAGTTGATAATGTATGTACATGTGCTGGGTCTTACCAGTGCTGGGAATGCGCAATTTCAATCAGCAACGACCTGTGTTGATGATGATGATGTGTTGACCTCTGTGTTGAAAGTAATGGAGTAAAAAATGGTCGTAAACTCTGGTCTGGTTTTCTACTAGGGATTAAGAAAAACTATTTCCAGTTTATTTCTTTCGTTAATTCAAGTATCAAACCATTATCATTAAAATTAATTCATTGTACTATTCGTAAATGTCCGTCAAATCAAATTAGTGTTTTGTATATTTTCAAATAGTTTCATTTTGTTTCACCAAATGTGACACATTTCTACTATATTAATGATATAGTAGTTGCTTTTTAAAGTGAATTAAGTAAATGTATTTAATGTCAATGCTGGGAAAGCCATAGGATATCTGCATATTTACATCTGATGTAATAAGGTCCTTTTGATGTCCAACCGAGAAACATTTCAGTAGCGGGAGCTCCAGCACCTGGCGGCAGCGTATTACATTGATATTATCAATTTATTTATTCAGAAAGTTGTAAATTTAATAGTTTGGCTTAAAAATGAAAATTATTGCCAATGTTATAATATTTATATATGAAAAGTTTTAATTGTTTTCAAATTTACAAGAGAACTAGAAGTGACTTTCCCAAATCCGCACCTACAAGTTTTTTTAAAAATAACAAAAAACTGTGTTGACTCGTACTTTTCTAGGCTTCGGTATTTATTTACTTATATCTGTATATACAATTGAATTTTTATTATTATTAATTTATTATTTTTTTATTTTTATTTAAATGTATTTAAATGTAAAAAATGTGCAATATGCATATAAATGTATTTAAATGTAAAAAATGTGCAAATAATTGCACATTTTTTGATGAAAATTATTTTCAAATTCATTGAGAAGTATTATGTATGCTTAATTTTCAGATTTTATTATTTGTGGATTTGCATGTATTCAAGCGTAATAGTTTTTATTTATAAAATTGAAGTGAAATGCTTTTATATTTTAGGTAAATTATTTGTTTATTTGAAAGCATTCGATATTGACAAAATAAGGATTCGAAAATGAAAAAACTAATGAATAATGTTTTATTATATTATATTATATATTTATATATTTATATTATATGTTAACATATTAACAAATTAACATGATAGTAAATATTAATTCATTTTTTTTTTTTTTTTGGAAATTTTGGATTTGTCGGGTTTTGGAAACAAGCCCTTAATCTATATATTTCCTGAGTTCATATACATGTCAGATCGATTGATGGTTTTTAGATATGATTTTTAAAGTTAACGTTTTAATAAGTCCATCAATGTGAATTTTTATTCCTTGTTTTATTTTTATTTCATTTGTCAAGTTCAATCGAGACAACCATCGATCCCCGTCGTCCAATCTTGAAAAACATTTTTCATTTTTTTTGTTTCATTTTATTTTTATTAATTTCGCATAGAACGAAAAGTAATTTTCCATGCATAAAAAATAAATCTGTTAAATCTTATTTTACCAACATTTTAATTTGAACGTACGAGTTTACTTGCAATCGTCCCAAATTTCAGAAATTTGTGAGTATTTTCGAATTCAGTAATGCTCTTTCGTCCGACAGCACAGCAATATTTATGAAATCGTATCGTAAAACGAAGAATGCTATGTCCCTGATATTTCATATTATGCATATATAATATACGATGACAGAAAGTAAACATTTTTTATTGCTAGCAAATATCTTATAAAATTGAGGAGATTCTCTGCAGTAAAAAAAACTTTATCGAAATAATTGATAACGGGTGATTGTAAAAATCATTTATTTAAAGTTATATTTAATTATAAGTACATCCGATCGATATGTCACGATATTTGATTTTTAAATACAAATTGTTTATTTTAACGAACTGCACGTCTAAAACGAGAATGAAACAGGCCAATGTAAATAAAAAACGAAGTAATGCCAGTATTTCAAAGGAAACATCATGACGCGATGTTTATTAATTAATAAATTTAAGTACGTCATTATTAAACTATCATCGTTAAAATATCACTATTGTTGTATAAAGAAAGACAATTTGTATATGAAAGAATTAAAATTAAATCTCTTCAATTGTAGTATTGCCAAAGTAAGAAAGCGTTGCTAAATACAGTTAAATGAAAAATCGTATAACGATATATTAATAAATTTAATTGCAATTGCTTCAATTTTCATTTTCCTATTGTAATGGTTAATGTTTTTTACAATAGATAATTACTCGAATATTTGCGCTCATAAGAATATTTTATCGGGGATCGTTTTATAGGAAGTGTTAATATTAATATTCGTAAATATTTGCTACTATTTTGTGCTGCTTCTACATATTTGTCAGTTTGTTTCGTAATGCAGCTTCTATTTACTCAATGACGGTATTTCAATAAGTACTGCCTTTGTCGGTTTTTGCGCACTGGAAAAATGTGTAACCTTTTTTTTAGAAAATTCTGCCTGCGACTTTTTTTTTATCGTATTCGAGAGGTTTGAACTTTCTGTCTTTGAAACAAAAACCACGACGCAAAATGCGAATCAATGCAAACAAATGTATGTTGTATTTTTCATGTTTTAAACATTGGAGCTAGCAATTTGGGATTTTACAAAATTCCAGATTACCCGAGTATCATATCCCGTGTTATATATTTGGAAAAGGACATTTTTTAAAAACATTTTTTTTTTTAAATTTCACTTTATCCTTAGTTTTTAATGATCGACAATTCGTTTACACGCCGAGTTGAAATTTACACATTGATAAACTGAATAGACGGATTTATTTCGAACGTTAACGAAATCGCGCAACGTTGCATTCGCGTTCCAAGTTATTGTTTATTAATTTGGACATTTACCAATTATCTACGCGACGATACCTGCGTGGCTTCAAATATTTTTTTTTCGCGTATATATTGATATACATATAGGTTCGAATATACTAATTAAAAAAAAAAAAAAAAAAAAAAAAAAAAAAAAAAAATAAAAATTTAAAAAAAAAAAAAAAAAAAAAAAAAAAAAAAAAAAAAAAAAAAAAAAAAAAAAAAAAAAAAAAAAAAAAAAAATAGAAATAAAGGCCGGAATTAATAACGATAGCACTCGATGTATAAATATCTGTTCTTTTTTCTTCTTCTTCTTTTTTTTTTAGAATCTCGATGTCTTTGACGTAAGGTGGTTTATATCTGGCATTAATGCACAGGAGATTAACGAATATGACACTAATAATATCGAATTACGTGACTGTAAAAAAAAAAAGATTCGAGCTCAATTATACAACAGTTTGGAGTTTTCTGCTATTGTCATTTTTATACAGCTCGCAATAATTCGCCGTTATTTTCCGTTACGATTTGGTATAATCTTTTTTTAAGACGCATGATATCAGAAAGGTCTATAGAGACATTTTTCTGTACTCTTTAAATGTCGTAAAGCGAAGACTGAGCAACAATCTTTCAAAAGAGGGAATTTTTTTCGACTCATTTAAGAGCGATGTTTCAAACTCTTGCAGCGCTGCGACATCGGGTGTCTTAATGGGAGAGAACTGAAATATTAAGAAGACGTTAAAAGTGTCTTGATTTAGGCGTCTTGGAAGCGTCTACAGAAAAAAAACGAAAATATAGTCTTGAAAACCGAGATATAGAATGCAAACACGAATTGTCTTATTTTAAGGCATTTTATTCGATTCAAGATATTTATTATATGTTGATATTGGAAAATCTCAAGTCGTAAAGAAAATAAAGACACACGTATAATGATAATTTTCTTTATATTGTAAATACATTGTGTACGTTGCCAAACCTAATCCTTTTAGCAGTCATAATCGGTGAATTACAACGTGGGGCGAAACTGAAGAAATTAAGTACACTGTAAATTTCTATAGTGAAATTTCATTTTACCATGTGTGAAAATTAATTTCCAGGTAGAAAAGGGTCTTCAAGCCCTAAATATTACAATATGTTGGGTCCGGAATGAAAAGTTCAACATGTCGTTCCTAAAAACATTTTAAACGATTTTTTATTTTTGTTTCTTGAAAATTTAAAGAAATTTACGCTAAATTCTGAAACATTCTAGTATATTCTGTAATGAATGCCAGAATTTTCTGTTCTCTGTATTTTTTCTCAAAAGTTGAAAGTTTTCAAGTAAAAAAATCAAATTTTGTATATATATATATATTTTTTTGTTCTATAAATAACGCCCTCGAGTGTTTTTTGTTTTTGATTCTGTGACAAATCGAAAGACTTGGCTCGTCTGAGATACGACGGGTCCTGAACACGTGTTAGGTGTCCTAATCACTTCTCGGTGTCGTATTTAAGAAGACACCTATAAAAAGACACAAAGAAATGCCTTCGTTTTAACCACACACGTGTCTTTCACGACGATATTCATTATTGCAGTATGTGGGCGTGCCAATTCTCCGAATCACTACAAAGAAGTGAAATTTCATGCTAGAAAGAGTAAAGAATTCACTCCTTTAAATGAGTATCTTCATTTTCAGTTTAAAGAAAAGTGGAGGCCACGTAAACTTTGCATTATTGATTATTACTGAATTGCACGCAATCGGAAACTAGCGCTCGTAAATGTATTCGTAAAAAATAAATTACGTTTCAAAATTCCCTAACGATATTAATTGGAATATGACTAATTACACAAAAGTTAGGTTCGCACACGAGCTCGGGGAAGTTCGGAATAGTCTTTGCCGTGGAGTTCGTTGGGAACTGGGAGGTGGAGAATTAATCGCAAACTTGGGGCGGCGACACCTACAACCTACAAGTATACGACGAGCAGCCAAAAATGGCCAACTTAAAGACGAATTGGCTGGCGAATCCTCCGTTACGCGACGTCAGAGAGGGTGTTTTGACGAACGCAGCCGTCCTGGTAGGGTTTGTCGAACAAGCTGGCGTTTTCGGCGTCTTCCGATCCGAGAGCGAAATCTGGGCATTAATTTCCATCGGAGCGCCGAAGGGAAGGGCGGCGTCGGCGGCACTCTCGCCACATTCGAATTTCTCGCCGACGAAAATTACAACCGCAGAACCTGCGAAAGACACACCGGCAGTGCATTTGCATTCCGAGCATCCAAAGTATGCGACTGCATACCTAGGCACAATGCGCTCGCGAACAGTGTGCCACATGCGACATATCTGCGGTGCCGATAGAACGCCAATCGCGCGGTACGCAACAGGGAATATCGAGTTCGCGGCCCCAGTTGTACGAGCAACTCCCCCATTTACCGGAATAACTCATTCCGCGCCGCTTGGTTAATAATCAGCCGCGAAGCCACCCGCTCCCTCCATCACGAATGATATCATCCACTCGTTACACCATCTACCGCGACGTTTCGGAAGTAGCCTCGTCCACGTCTGGATGATGAGTACAACTGCCTTCATCTTTATAGTCGGAACAATTCGATTGAAGCCTCGATTACAAAATTGAAGTTGGACGATTTGCAACTTTCGCCGCTAGAACAAGAATAAGACGTGCTAACGTGGGCATAGGGACTACCTAGTTCCACCAATCCAAAGTGATGGTTGTACTTTTTATAAAACTATGTAATATACAGGATGTAGAAACCTGATGCTCACTGTAAGTTTCATGGAACGGTCAGGAACCACGTCCCCGCGAAGGTTTCACGGTGACACTACTAAAATGGACGTGTTTGTTGTAAAGCACGTGTCGTCGAAATTCATTTCGCCAATGGTTTCGTTACAAACTCAGAATTACAACAATAACTCCAAACATGCATTACACGTGCCGAGCAATTTGCGCCGGAATTTGTCAAAATTTACCAGTGTCGTAACAGTACGCCACATTTGTCGTTAAACCTTAAATCACGGGCGGTTTGCTCCCACATCGCCGTACAGGATTTCCGTCCAATGAGCATATACGGCTCTTATCTTCTCCTTTATCGGTAGACGGCGAATGATGCGCTACTCGCGCATATCGAGCGGCCGTTCCGTGTTATAAACCTTTTTTATCGGCTACCTCCTGCAATCTTATCGCGGAATAGGAAATCGTCGCCCTTACCCTGCACGTCATAGATTCTCGGTCGTCCTCCCCTGCTAGATATGTCCTCGCCTCCTGCTACAGTCCTCGAGCTTACACGAGTCTCCGTGGCCCCGAATGATAAGTCGCAACTTGGCAACTTGGCGTTTTTTGTAAGAGTCGCGCCCGGAAGCGTCGTTCTGTCTCGCGGCGAACGCCGTATTCCACAGAGAGAGGACAGAAGCAGCTGGGGACACGTGTCCCCTCCCCCTCTGATTCTTGGAAGCTTTATTTGATCTCTCTGGCTGTTGCTCCGCGACTATGCCCCCCACCACTTCCTGCAGCCAATAAAATCTGCCGCGCGTTTTCCCGTTCAAAAGTTGCGCGCTCGGAATTGCAAATCAACAAGGAAATCCCATCGCGAGGACGAGCTCGGCACAGCTATAAACGTCTGCTCTCGATGTCGAATTCACCTTCGGCTTTTGTCTGTCAGAGTCAGAGTCCTTCTTTTGCCCCGTCGACAGTCGCGTCGAGCTTTTTAAAAGGAAGAGAGAGAGAGAGGAGAATTTAATTGGCTCAAGTTCCGCATCCGTCCATCGTCGCCGTTATTGAACTCTGCACGAACCAGTTGGCAAAGGTCATTTACGTTTGTTATTTCACAAATCCAAGATTGAAGGGGATGCTTGTTTATTATTTTTAAAGATTGAAGCATTACATGATTTTAATGGCTACAATTATATGCGTGCTTATCGTTGAATCGGTGACAGGTGCCAGCGAGGGTAACGAAGCGATGTAACCTCGTTGACGAGCGATTCAATTTCTGCCTCGATCGATAATTGTGATATGTGGAAAACCAATCCTGCGGATACTAAAAGTGTTTGCTAGTAGATAACCTTTGGAAAGTACGTAAATTTGTGAAAGTACCCAAGATGAACCCGGCATCATTTTGGGCCTGACCCAGTTCAGAAGCCGTAATAATGCCGACATTAAAGGGTTCATCCGTCAGTCCCAGTATAGCTTATAATCCATGCATTTTGTCCCGAGCCCATCGAGATTTCCCTCTTGCCGAGCCAATTTGTAATTTCCGAGCGTGTCGGTACGTTTTACGGAATAATTCATCCGCCGCGCGCGTTCAACATTCTCGCGAATTTCCCCCAGGACTTTTTGCCATGGAGCCCTGCGTGCATATATCGCATGAGCGCAAATTTAGTAAAATTCGTCAGATCGAACTGACAGACAATCATTACGTGGAGCTCGCGAGAGGCGTTAAGCCCCCGGTAACCGAGGTCGACATTAAAAAGGCTCTGCGATTGAAAAGTTCCATCGTTCGCCGGCTTTTTTCGGCCTCGGATATCGTAAAATGATGCCAGTTTTATGGATTTTCGCATAATAGGCTTTTTTTTTGTTCTAGCCGATAGGCGAGGTTAAGGTACTCTGCGGGAGTATATATTCATCATTCTTAGGTCGTTTGGTTTGTTTCCCTTATGAATTTATTGATATACATGCACAGATCGACAAAATTTAATTGACTTTTCAGAACCAAGTATCAAGCGATCCTTTCCCGATTTAAAGCGAATCAGTGCGTCCTTGATCCTTATTGCGTATCAGATCATTTGATCTCGTTCGCTAAAAAGAAATGTAGAAGAAGAAAAATGAGAAAACAAATCAATTTCGGAAAGTATCGCCCCGGTCAGTTTTCGTATTTACGTCGAACGATAAAACGCGTGCATGGCCACCGCTAGTTTCGCGCCGTATAACGGAACAATGTCGTTACTTCAACGCCGGCCATTCAATTATTATTATCTCCCTTATCTCGTGGCGCTTTCCGCGATGTTCGTCGTTATTTGTTCGGGACAAGAGGGCGCTTAACCAGCGATCCTGCCGTATAGGAGACTTTGCCCCAACGTCATATAACGACGGGGAGCACACAGAGCGATTGCCGTCCGTAAATGAGAAACACGGCGCTTTCTTCGCGAAAGGTTCTCACGTGTCTCCGTCACCGTCGTCACCGTCATCCTCTTCGTCGTCGTCGTCGTCATCTTCGTCCACAAAAGATATTCTCAGCGGTGGTATTTTTTTTCGTCGTCGAGGAGGAATCGGGGTCAGCGCTTGTAATATATGTGGCGTGTTATACATATTTCCGGGTAAAGATTACACCATGGAAATATGATACAGATGTTATTCGATGACTGAAATACAGATGGTCGAACATAACACTGTCATTGTTGGGCGAAACGTCGTTTGATTGCGATAGTGATGAATGAAACGGTCACTCGGTCGTTACGATGAACGTCGGGCACAATGAGAAACGCGATTAGGAGTGGAATGCAATAAGGTCGTAATGTAATACTCGGTAAGTATAAAATACCTGTCGGATAATACGAAAGCTGGACACCGAGTCAGTAGTGCGGTCGCATTGCTGAATCCAATATCGATATATCGAACGATAATAAGCGTTAGGCTCCAGTAAACTTTGTATCGACAACGTGGCTGTCGATTAAGGGGTGACTCCGAGGTCAATCGATTATTCCGAATCTGATTTACGTAAGATTTCTGTTTTGCCATTAATCGTCAAATATTAAAAAAAAAAAGGAAGAAAAAAAACCGACAGCCTTCCGTTTCGCAATCACAATACGCGCGTGCATTCCTCGCAACGCACCGCACGATTACGAAACAAGAAAGTGTATTAACGTGTCGTTTCATTGAAAGCGATTTATCAAATTTTTTATCGCGTGTCGTTGGTCGAGACGTGCGACGGACATTTGTAAATGTTTCAGCAGGTTCTTGTCCGTTTACAAAGTAGTGTACTTTAAGCCGTTTAAAAAACAATGCATTATAATAATGTAAGTTTTTCTCTCATGTATATACGACAAACATTCATAAATCTAAATAAATTTTACTTTAATCGAGCAAAACAGTTGACGTTGATACTTGAATAAATTCAATTAATTGAGTTTTGTACTTTAAAGAAAGATTTACTTCAGTTTAAGGGGGTTCTAAAGTGGAACAGTTACCGACCTAACCTCTAAACAGGAAAAGTAAAAATAAAAAAGGATTGAAACGTTTATTCGAAATTTTTGGACTTTGGAAGGGCGATTCGCAAAACAATATCGGTGACATCGATTCAAAATTAAAGGAGTGCTATGCGAAATAAATCATTTTCTTTTAAAGAGCAACAAAAATAATAGTAGTAATTTGAAACAGTTCTTGTCTTAATATTATCGAAGAGTTTTCGGAACACATTTGAAAATGGAGTAATTGCATAATTTTCGAAAACATCAGTAATACATATTGTAATATAATTCTTTTTTCTATATTTCGCGTGAAATTTACTTTCAAATTTATTTTAAGTTTAAACCAGCTTTTGTCTGCATAAAATTGAATTCTGATATTTGTAATATTGAAATTTATAATCCAAAATTAAAAATCTGTTGTACGTTACATTTATTAACAGTATATTACAGACGGTGAATAGTATTGTTTTAAATTAACGAAACATTATTGGAGCGAACGTCGAATGTGATTTTCATATCGTAATCTCAATTTTTCAATATTTTTAAATATCCCCGATAAGTTTGGTTGAAAGTAAAATCTAATTATAACGATATTACGTTTTAATGAAATCGTACAATATAAAGTCCGAATCGTATTCATTATTGAATTTAACATTTCGCATGGAAGACATTCAATAATTCAGACAATAGTACCGTCAACGTTCAATTTTACATCAATTATACGTTCAATATGAAATTCAAAATGAAATTCAAAATCATTAATTCTTGACGTTATTACTCATTCATTGGGCATCAAATACTCATCAAATATGCATATATAAATGTATGTGTATATTTATATATGTATATATGTATATATGTAAATAGAGACAAATTCAAATTTAACTGAATATTAGATTGCTGGTATTTACCTTGTCAAATCATTTAAATCAATGACGTATTTAGTGTAATCGAGGCTAACTAGACTAGTTATTATTATAACTAAATATATATATGTCAAGTGAAATGCATGGAAATCGTATTGACTGAATATTTAATTGAATTCAACTTAACTAAATGTTTAGTAAAGGTGTACATTTTTTAGATGGAACGAATATATATACTTTGAAAAATTACAAGTTATAATAAAAAAAATCGTTTCGTCAGATTGAATAAATGAATTAGTTATATAATTGATAGTTGTAATGATCTACTATAGCAGAAGATTGAATAGAACGTGATATAATTAGTTTTGAATTTACTTAATGAATTAGTCAATAATAAAATTATGGATTAGAGATATTAAATAGAATTAGAATAGCGGTATGTTTTTTCAGCGCTTGCATCCTCTTAAAATATAATGAAGTCATATGCAGTCAATTTATAATGGACAGATCTGCCCTTGAATAAGTAAACAATATATATATATGTATGTACATGAGTGTGCGCGCGCGCGCGCGCGCGCGTGTGTGTGTGTGTGTGTGTGTGCACTTGCCAGAAAGAAAGTGTTTATGTTTTGTTTTTCTGTAGTATACAAAAACAATGTATAGTGAAATTTACCAGTTGAATTGGTTAACCCTTTGAGTCACACATTTTTCCTTTTATCGAATTTAGCTGAAATTTGTTACTCGGGGGTTTTTGAGGTCGCTGATTACTCGAAAGTTGCTTTTTGATGCGTCTGCAGCCGACTTCAGTAGGAGTACCCCCGTTTGGTCGCAAAGTGTAGGGAAACTGCAGAAAACCTACACCAGGTACAGCAATACAATACTTTCAAAATACAATAGCCTTAATCTTATCCGAAACAAGGACCGAAGTGTCAATTTATTTATTTATTTAGTAAAACGACTGTATTTAATTTCAATATTATACTACAACAGTTGCAAAACGAAAAATTTTATATTAAATAAATTTAGTAGTTAATACCACGGAATGAGTAATTAAAATTAACAAAATACGTAAAGTTAATCTGAAAAAAGTTTGTATAGATTCCACTTAATAAGCGATCGAAAATAATGAATACTTCCCTTCATTCACAAAAATTGAACAAATATATATTCTATACTAATTACTTTATACAATCGACTTTGTCTATGATGAAAGTTATTGTTCTTTGAGGTAACTAATTATTTATTAAACTTTCGAGAATTGTCCATTGAAAGCATTGTCCAACATTCCGAATTTCCGAAGAACTCTTTCAAGTTCTCATATATATATATAAGTGTGGGTGTATATCTCAGGTAAAAATGGGAAAATAATATATGGTATTGAAATTACCTTTTTCGAGGTAACGGACGCATACAGGATATTTTTTAAACTAAAAAATTGCGTTGAAAAACATCCTAAACGTATTGCTTTCATTTTTAGTTCGCATTGACCTTTTTCTTGCGGACGGGGCTGGTTCCATTACGGACAACCTATTTTTACGGAGACTCGACTTAAGTCGAGTTATACCTTCCTATTAAGTTATACCTTCGTTTTATATATGAATTACGCGTTTTAAAAGAGGTCCATTTTCACCGGAAATTTCCCGTCCTCTAAAGGATAATAAAAGATTTGCAATTACTATGATAAAGATGGATGTATATTTTAGCAAAATATTTTATTCATCCAATTAATCTGACAGGATAAATGCCAGCAGCTTAATGTTTAGTTACTTCTACTGGATTTTTCTCTCGGTGCAGTTTCCACGTCAAAAATAAATAAATGAATAAATAAAAATAGGTCAAGATCTATTGCGATTTGCGGATACTGTTGGACTATAAATGTAGTCCTTCGCGCTGCTTTACACTTTTTTGCCTCATCGAACATTATAAAAGCATAATGTTTTTTTCTTCGTCTTTTCATATCGTAGACAATTAACAAAATGAACAAGGTTATTAAGTTTTACCGCAGAGCAATGCATTTGTCGAATGTGACGAAAACAAAGCATCCGAGGTCATTTACATTCTCGCAATTAAATTCGCGGATGAAAATTTCATTAATTTTCCTTTGTAATTCAGCGAAGGGTTCGTGGAAGAACGTACGTCACGTCCGTGTATGAAAAATCGGAGTAAAAGTCCACTAGGCATCATGAATTTTACATTTTCAATTCGCCACGCCATCAGCCGTCCAAATAAACTGCTACCGATAAAAATTCGCGCGGTCCAATCCGCGGTCGCGGGGCTGTCCGGAGCAAATCGATTTTGCGATGCCTCCTATTTATCAGCCGCTCGAAAGCATATACATATATATATAGGCTCGAACGATATTAAATAATGCGAACGCGCACAAAATAAGTTTCAAACAACGATTATTAACACGATACTATATTTAAATTTACAAATAAAACTAAAACATTAGGTTTGTTTATATATGTATATAAACATTGCGTAGGATGAAAATAAAATAAAGTCAAGTGCAATTAAAAAAAAAGTCGAAACACGAGTCTATAATAATATAGGGTAGCTAATCAATATTTTGAGTGCCAGAGATTATAACCCTCACGGAAAGAAAAGTCAGATGTCACTGCTAATTCTTCGTAACAACACGACGAACAAATGACAGCGAGCGTCTTACCTAGACAAGTGCTGACAATTTAACAACAGCCTATTCAAAATATATTCTTTATCGTCGACAAATTTTTATATGTGCCGACAAATAGTAGGCAGCAAACTCGACTTGGCAACGTTGGCTAAATCATTTTTTTCCGCGTTCGTCGATATTGAATTTTGAATGACATTGAACACAAGATTGAAGGCCTTTAGGTTAATATCTGTTCGACATTTGACGGTCAGCGAACAAAGAATGTAATTGTCGTTTAAAGTGATCATTTACCCGAAACTCTGTCTTTTGTTTGAAAGTTACTCGATAATTCGATGTCTGATCAGCATTTCGTGTCGCCGTCGAGAGCAGGACGAAAATATTCATGAATTGGTTTGTTTGATTGAAACAAACGTGAAGTTTCGTTTAATATTGATCGTATCAAATAAGATGTATGTGAATTAAATATTGCACCGATTGTCATTTGTGACAGATCACGTTTCACGTGATAGGTATTAAAAATTGACAACGCTTGCGGAGCCTGGCTAGCGATTTCTTCATCTTTCACCTTTGCTTCACAAACATTTGGATTTTGATACACGTCATACATGTGAAAGCAGATGGCAGGCTGATAAGCAGGAGTGAAAAAGAGATCGTCATGGTTGGTGGATGCCTGATTGATTGTTTAATGACAATGACGATGTTTCCACATCCGGCAGACGGTGAAACGTGTAAATTCGTGCTTTTGTTCGTTGTACTTTTGTCAAAATTTTGATTCGGTTCAAATGCCGAGATTCCGCAGACGAAAGATGCGCGCTATCGCGCCGTAATATCTCTTGGGCGCAGTACGTCGCCAAGTGGTTAGCATCGTCGCGGATTGTTCGTTGATCGATATCACAGTTGGCAGCTGTGAATACGCGACAAAAAAGCGTCAGCTACATTGGCGAGAAAGAAGTCTGTCTCGCGACATCAGGACAGATGCCAAAGTTCCTCCGCTACTGTGCTCATAAATCTGGCACGCCGCATGGAATCATCGACCCAGACTCGCCGACGATTATTGCTGAAAATGTTTACGGAATATATGGCGCGTCTTGAATTTAAGAGGAAAATATTTTCGCGTGACACATTTGAATCACTTTAGCTCGGGCTTTGAAATGTCTCCTCATCTTTGTTTTTTTATTTTATTAGAATCTGTAGAAAACAATAATTATGAGAATACAATAGAAAAATGTTTCGAGACTTGAAACAATTGTCGCAAAAAGTACAGAAAATTCAATAAGTTTGTCGTTGCTTCTAAACATCGGGCAGAAAACCGTGAAATCAAGCATTCGCGCTTCGAGAAACGGCTCATTCTCTTTCCACCACCCTTCCGTCGTCCTCTTTCTATACGTGCCTCTCTGTCGACGGCCTGCTCTCGCAAAGGGCGCGCATTGCTGCACACATATTGTATGATGAAGTGGGCATTGTCGAGTTAATTAAATCTTACGCAGAGTTGATGGGAGGGCAAGCGAACTAAACGGGCGCGTGGGCCGCGATCTGTGCTTTACGAGCTCTTTGGCAAGTCTGGTTGAAGAACGGAAGCAAATCCAACATACGCCAACAAAACAACCCGAATAAGAGAGATGAACGTATTTGAATGGAGTATTAATTTTATCGCCCCAACATAGGGACTGGTGCTAAAACCATATTATACCCGCGTACAACAACACAATTTTATGTACTAGTATACGTATGTGATATGCATTTTGTGGGCCCTCCCGTGTTTACGTATCTCATTCAATTAATTAACGTGTTTATGAAATTAACTCAATCAGCCTTGAAACTCCATGGTCCATTCATCGATTCGTCCATGGACGAAAATTGGACTTACGTTGGATATCCAGATATACACGTAGGAATAATAATGGACGTTCAAACTCATACCTGCATTGGACCATCAATCTACGTCCAGTTTTTTTATACTTTAGGAACCTTTTTAGGTTTGCGTTCATTGTACATCCACTGCACATCCATTAGACGCAATGGACGTCCTCGCCAGTGACAATTGGATGTACGTTGGACGTCCAATAGACGTACTTGTACTATTTAGGAAAGTCTACTACGACAAAGCTTAGAAATACTTCAGAACTGCAAATTACTGTAATTCGCGAATATTTTTACCGATGAGTGGAATTTGCGACCATTTTAATTAACGATTTATCTTTCATTTGTTACAGGTAAGTTGAGAGAAATAGCGAAGGACAAGAAGTGACGATCGAACTCCTATTGACGAGGAACGTAAGTAATAGGAGAAATAAGGTCTTTGAGAAAAAGCTTCAGGTATACAATCTCACGAGTAAACTGCGCAATTAAGCGAAAGTTTCAGAGGCAAAAAATGCTTCATAAATGAGATCTCCAGTTTTATTCGACGACAAAAGACCCGAAAAAGCGGAGTGTAGATCATTTTTTCTTAGACGCGATATACCTTTCATAAATTTCCATTTGGTCCAACGCCATCGCACGTCTCTCCATCCCTCGTCCAGGCAGGCGATGAAGACGTACGTTGATCGTTTTCTAATCGACCGCGATGTTCGTGACTCTATCAATGAAATAAGGCAGCGTGAAAAGTCGAAAATCCAGGGCGTGGTACGTCTCGTCGCGAACGTCGCCGTCCCGGTCTATCTGCGGTCATCTCTCATACGAGCCCACGGACCGCGCAGACGTCTCGCTCGCTCGCACTCGCACGCGGACCCGGTCGTGCCTCTTATTTTTCTTTTCTTTTTCTTTTCCTTTTCCTTTTTGCGGAATCTCCTCTCCTTAGATACGACTAGTACCAGGCGATGCGATAACTCGCGAGCAGCGAGGATCGCCGGACTTGTCCGTGGTTTCACTGACCACTCTATATCGCGCCTCGTTTCGACGTTTACACGTCTTGCGGGCACGAGAGCGGAAACCACGCCTCTTCCAGACGCAACTATACGCGTATACACGCGGCCATCGACGGGCTCTCTTTGACGATCGCCAGCATATAATAAGGGTGCAACGGGTGCAAATCATCTCCCCCCTCCCCCGTCCATTCTGCTCATCGATTACACCGGTTATTTACTCGGCGAGAGCTTATCGTGCGTCTACGATAGCGGCGAATGACTAAGTGCCGGCTATGGTCGGGATGATCATTCCGGTAGAGGGGTTTCTTGATTGAGACGATCATCGGATGAAGACGTTTACTTAAGGTGCACGACGGCAGTTTGCCGCGGAATTGAAACGATTACCGGGAATTTGATGAAACAGTATATATTTTCCCAGCGCATATCAAATAATGCTTCTTAGTCATCGAAGCTTTCGAGCAATGAAATAGTTGCAGGTCTTTCTCGATGCCGGACTAGTAGACCGTTTCGCGACGGCCGATTAAAATCCATCTTCAACGGTATCACCTGCTAATGAATCCCTATACGGGCCGCGACAACAGAGGATAGCAAATGAAAATTTTCGATTCCATTGTCCAGCAACCATTGTGCACCGACCATTGTGCAACGACGATCTCTCCGCAATTGTCGGAATCGAACCAATCATCCGATACATGACATTGAAGATATCACGCAGCCGATTGGTTTTGCTGATACTTGTCAAAAAGTGGCAACTTAATTGGGTTAATTAACTTTCACGAGGTATAACGAGATTTTCACAGTCTATTCACTCTGTCAGATCATAATATCAACAAGTTTGGTTTAGAATTTCGTTTTGTGTATACCAGTTTCGCGAAGTTCTCATACCCGGCGGCTCGTACAGTATATATTATTAGAAGCTGAAGCAGTTCTGCCGATTTGTTAAAAACAAACTCATTTCCATGCACTCGCACATAATATATATATTAGGAAAATCGCGCAAATTAATAGTAATTTAAGAATATTCGATAAAAGATAAGAAGAGTCAATATTTTGAAACGAACTTTGCGTTATCGTGTAATTTCAACGAGATTATTTTGATGAGGTCAGCGGATAGTCGGAACAATTGACGAGGTTAGGGGATAAAAAAAGGTTTCGAAACTTTAGCGAGACTGTGTCAAGTTCATCGACTCGCAAGTGCTGCATCCGTTCGTTCGCGATACGCCGACCTTTGATCATATTAAAGAAATTCATTAGCATAATCACGAATTTAGCAGCTTTACCTCGTGTGGGAAACGCGCACGAGTAGTTTATACTTATCCGGAAGATATCGAGCACACGGCAATATGTGCACCACGTACATGTATATATGCGCACGACACGTATGTACAGCCGGCCGTTGCGTGACAATCAAATACGCTAAAAGTTGCGTAACGAGCGTTGCGTGCCTGCTACTTAACGAATCGGAAAGTTTTTTTTTTCCACCGCTCGCCACATTCCAACAATCATTCATTCGGGCAGAGGCCATTGATTATATAGCGTCGTCGCGGAGTTTTGAAGCTGGCGTTACGTCACTATACGCCGAACTTCCGCCGCAACAGCGACGTATATATAGACGTATCGCGTAGCATTTAATTATACGCGTTAATACCACGCCCCGCACCCCCCCCCCCAATCGCATTGGTGTATAAATGATGTTTTCTGGCGTAATCCAAGTTTTCTTGCGATGTAACGTTAAACGATGATTGATTGCATCTAAATGTTGGACCGTTTATCCGCGATATCGGGAAGAATTGTTACGTTTAACGATAAACAATATTCCATTATTAAGATAATCGATGGTTAGAACCGTTAAAGATCGATGCGGTGAATTATCTGGAATTGTTGCGAAACATGGGATTGCGTGCGAGGCGTTTGGCGCAGGAAACTTTTAGAATGCATCGACAGGTAATACACGAACGGCAATGCCCCCGCTTGACGCGTAAGTTAGCACATTGCGGTGCCGATACATCAAAGTCGGTATCCCGGCGCGTTCGTTTGTGTTTTTCAGCTTCCCTCGTCGCTCTTCCTGTAAATATAATATGCACCGAGTGTGCTTTTGATTGAAAACTTCCTCCCGGCGGAAAGGCGGCGGCGGGCACTCGGACCAATTGCTAATTTACACGTTGCCAAGGCACTCAACGCGTTATAATCTACCGCAATGAATGCAAAGGACATTGCGCAGGGGCACCAACTGGGAGGGAGAGAGAGAGAGAGAGAGAGAGAGATAAAAATGGACGGCGCCGACGATTGATTTCGCACTCGCTGCGACACGGCGAGCAATCGCGATTCGCTACAGGCTAATATAATGAACGATGATGCCCGCGAGCCATTAATAAGCCCAAGGGCCGACTCTCGTGTGCGCTCGCGTCGATTATAACGCGAGCTAGGCAATCCCGTTTATATACATCCGCGGAGAGCGAGTAGTCGTATATGCACCATATATTTAGCTCGTCGACGGGTGGCCTTTTTCTTTCTTCTTCAGTGATGCGACTCGTCCCCAGGATCAGGCGCATATATATATATATATACTGGAGGGCGCTGCTTGCTTTATTGGTCATAATTACAACGGGATGGAGCGAAATGAGGAGGAGGAGTAGGAGGAGGCGACTATAGGAATTAGCGTCCCCGGACCGACGACAATGCGAATCACGGTTTCTATTGCTGCCATTGGGGACGCGTCACGTCCGAACTGCGATCGCAAATCGACACCGAGATAACGACCGAGCTGACGTCGAGGTCCGTAATATTCAATACCTGTTGTTCCCAATCCCTCCGCGGAGATATATCCGAAAATGCGCGCCATCTTTTTTCGTCCCTTTTTTACGTCGTTGGGCGCTGCTGGGAAGCCCGGACGTTTTATGTTTTTAATGGAACTCTCCCGTCAAGATTCTTTTGTTTTTATCCAATCCCGCTGATAGTGGGATTTTTCCAGATTGTTAGCCAGCCCTGAGGTATCGAGCAGACGGGAGAGAGAAAGAGAGAGAGAGAGAGAGAGAGAAGGGGCGTTTCGCTTTTCGTTGATCTGGATAAAGTGAAGCTCGAGAACTCGTCGTGATTCATTTTTAATTGGCAACAAGGAATAACGATATATTAATCATTAGTTTCGAGGGATGGGATAGATTTGTATAAATTGACCTAATGACGATATGCCTAATGTCGTTTCTACAAGTAGTGAACGCGCGATCCTCGTACTTTTTCTTCAATTATACTATAGAAAGTTTTAAATATTGTTGTTCAGTAATCCCGAAGAAAATAATGCCATCATCGTTGCTTCGGTATATAAAAATATATAAAACAGTTATGAACTATAAAAATTTAATCTGTAGTGAGGTCGTCGGAGGTTGAATTTTCGCAAATTTTACCTTCATTCGACCTTGCCGTGACCTTGTTGAGAATATCGTTTTGAACGTAAAATTTAACGACAAATCGGAACGAAAAATCCGCGGTCAAACGCAGGAATTCGCAATTACAAAAAATTGACCTTGACCTTGAAATAACCTTGAAAATCGAGTTGATGGTCAAGCTCCCTGGTACCATTGGATGACCATCCCCTTCAACTTTTGTCTAGGTCACCTAGACTATCTGGCTTACATTCCGTAAAATTCCGGTGGGGCGATAAAAATGAGATACCCTGTATAATAATGAACGCAGATTACGATATTACATTCCAAATATCATTGGAACTGAATTTGGACGAGGTGTTATCAAGTATCTCATCTGAATTCAACAAGTTTTTTTGAGTTTGATTTTTATACTATTTTTGTATCTCGTTTCCTTAAAAATCAATTTTAGATTTTGCGTTCATCAAATGTGTTTGAGACTCCGCTTGTTTCTCTTTATTCCGACTTTCCGTAAAAGGGATTTTGAATACATGAATTTTGTCATTGTCTTCTGAGACTTCAGAACCCGCTTAGTTTGGAGTTTCATCCAAATCAAATGAATTTTAGACATTTTTAAACGCTAGTTTGAATCCGCCATTTTGAATGTACACATTTTGACTTCAGGCTCGTGGTGATCATTGACCTCAAAAAACCCCCCCAAGCACAAAGTTTCATCGAAATCAAATAAAATTATAAGTCTTAATCTTATTATTGAGTAAAAATGAGATATAGGATTGAGAAAGAACGCCGTTGAGTAAAAATAAAGCACGATTGTGAATTATTACTCTTCAAGTATATATATAAGTGCATATGCCCACACAGCTTGAACTAAAAATAATAAAAAAAAAAAAAAAAAAAAAAAAAAAAAAAATATATATGACATTTGGAGAGAGTGTTATCGTTTAAGAGATTTGTAAAAAGTAAATTAAAAAATAAATAAATAAAAATGTACTTCCTATAGAGGAGCAAAAACTGGTGACAAAGTTCGTATGGGAAATAATAATATTTTTCTGGCAATATTTGTGAAACTTATAGTGTATATTAATGCTTTTCGACACAATTATCTCCAACTTCCAGAGTCAGCTCCGACCACAGTCTGATGACGTTAGCACCAAACAGTATAACCACCAATGTGGTAACCAAACAAGTGCTTTATTAAATTATAACTTCCTGTCCGCAGCTTTGTCCGTGTAAACTAAGTGCACTTTTTGTCTAGTTTGTTGATTGTAAAAGTTGTGATTTTACGTGAATAAGAAAAATACATTAAAAATTGGCCAGGAATGTTGTTCAAAGTGAAAATAAGTATAATAGACGAAATTAATGAAATATAATGAAAAATAATAA